>JARJDV010000864.1:0-92429 GCA_030264675.1 Anaulacaspis nigra | reverse complement strand
GATATAGGGACAGAGAAAGCGACTTTGTTTTATACTATACTATGTAGTGATTTATTATTTTTGCCATAAATTTCGGAATTTTTTAATTAATTGAACCAATTCTTGTACATTTGATTGATATCATCTTCTTCTAGATTACTATACTTCAGAAATTCCAAATCTCTCATAATATATTAATTATAAAACATTAATACACTTGCCCCGTAATCGCTCTTACCCTACTTTTTCCTCATATTAATCAAACATCGTAGCTAAAAACAAAGAAGAGATAAAAATTACAGTGCACTGCTAAATTTGAAGATCCCACCTTAGAATCAACAATTAATGAGCATGAATAGACATAAAACGTTTTACATTTTATTGCAGAAGAGAACGTAATTATCTACTCATGAATTTCAAGCTTCCAGCGTTTGCAGAAGGCGTATAATGACGATTTAGTGGTGAAGCATCAGAAGCATCAGACGACAAAGACGATGATGATGATGATGATGATGCGAATGATGTCGAGTCACAACAGCTCACTTGACTTTTGTGTTTTCTCAATAGACAGAAAGGATAAACATGTACGAGTTGTCTAACAAATCCGCCGGAAAATTATAGTTATTTAATGGCGCCGATGAAATAACGCAAAATATTCGCTGTAATAATACTACATCATGACGAAAACCTTGCAACAACAAACTTTTCCGTGCGCTAACACGAGTAATTTTCATTACACGTCAGTGGTGGTGATGAAATAGGTTTGGAGACACAAAGCAACGTAAAGCAAAAGCGTTGTCGAATTTGTGAATTGCGCAGACGGGAATACAAATTCAGACGAACGAGAAAGCACGGACGGTTCACAAAAAAAGAGAGAGAAAGAAGTCGAATGTATAACATTTTTGAGGGGTGCAACCATTCCAGTCAACCATTCCCCTCGAGCGCGTCAGGACGTGCACAATTGTAATTTTGGGGATGAGCCACCCCGTTGAGGCGCGCAGCCAACTGCCGCGAATACGTTACGCTACCCCTCGCGCGCCATCATTCGTATTCATTTGTCCGCCACCCCAAAACATTTGCGATATTAAAACAGCCATCGTCAAGTTTACTCATTAGAAATAGTTGCGATTCAATTTCAGCCATTTTCCGCACAGGGTTTTGCACGTCAGTTGGGGTTGTAATTGAAATTTTCCCGATGAATATTTTCCGTTGCACATGCGCACAATTAAACCACCTATATTCTTCCATCATGGGGTAAGTGCATTAATGCTCTGTATCAACGAGTTTGAACTCTAATTTCTAGGGAAATTTTATGTTTTGCGTTAATTTTTTCTCTGAGAAAGTATTTATTATATTTCACAACAAACCAATAATCTCCGTTAAATTATCAGAATGTATGGAGGAAAAACAGTATATATTGCAACACGAAAATATTGTATCACGGGGCAAGTGTATGTTAGGGAATTCCATTTATTTGTTGAATTGATTTGATCACCTAATGATGCCACAGTGAAGCGACACTAATGGTGTTACTAATAAATAGTTTTTAGTTAAATTCAGAATTTTTTATCAAACATAAATTCGCATGGACAATCTTACTGTTACTTCAATTCAATTTTTAGTGACATTTTTAGTTGCTTTCTCAACTCCCAAAAGAAACAACTTATTTTAATGCGATAAAAAACATTATTTCGCATCTATATCAATAGTTATAATAATATATCGTAGTATATAATAAAAACTTTCAACAATTTTTTAATAAGCGTTTGTGCAGTTGCCCCGTATTGCGACCAATTAAGTTTAAATAACAATTTCATTAAATAACACAATATATTTAAGGGCAATTGGCGTTTTTGAAATAATCCTCACCTCAAAGTTAATTTAACGAAAAACTAATTTGCAGTTATTTTATCACTTTATTATATCACTTTGTATTCGCCGGAAAATGCGTAAAATAGAGTTTCACAAGATGTAAAATCCTTTAATTTTATAACATACACTGTTACAATACAAAATAACAACAATTACCAATGGTTCGTAAATTATTTTGTGTTGCAAGCACGCTTAAAGATTACATCAACTTTAAACATTCATAATTCATACCTCAGACAAGCAATTTGAATCAAATATTGACTAATTATAAAGAGTTTAATTAACTTTCCTCCCGGTGAAAGAATTATCCGAAAATCTTTTATAGTTTTTGAGATATTCATGAAAATATGGGATAATAATTTCAGGAAATTATGATTCTCATGAAAATATGCGATTAGAATTTCAGGAGCAATAAAATAAATATGTATGAGAATGAATAAAACAAAGATAGTTAAATTAACGAAAAATAATTTTCACTTCACATTATTACATCAGTCTGTCTCTATGCGCCGGAAAATGAGTAGAATAGCGTTTCACAAGATGTAAAATCCTTTAATTTTGTAACATACACTGTTACAATACAAAATAACAACAATTACTAATGGTTCATAAATTATTTTCTGTTGCAAGCATGCTTAAAAATTACATCCAATTTTGAAAATTCATAATTCATACCTCAGATAAGCAATTTGAATCAAATATTGACTAATTATAAAGAGTTTAATTAAGTTTCCTCCTGTGAAAGAATTATCCGGAAATCTTTTATAGTTTTCGAGATATTGGCGAAAATATGCGATAATAATTTCAGGAAACAAAGATTATAACCTCAAAGTTAAATTAAAGAAAATAATTTGCACTTTACATTATTACATCACTCTGTATTCGCCGGAAAATGCGTAAAATAGCATATTGAGCAAACGGAAAACGCGGAAAATCCAATCCGTATGCAGATTGGTAGTGCGGAAAGAGCGCACATTCGAAAAACACAACAATTGCAATCGACCACTGGATGCATCGCGACGCATTGCATCATCCCTCGTTTGAATATCGCGTCGGCGACGCATTGCGAAAAACTCGTTAAATGCCGGTGATGATGCACGATCAGCACCACTCTTCGTTTTCGCTTATTGTATTTCCACCGCTCCACTCATTCGACACAATCATCATGCAATAACAATGCTAAAATCATTCAATTACACTCATTCGATCAATCATCACAGTAAATGTCTAGAAATTTTATTCAAACACGAACCCAACTTCCATCTGCCGCCCCCGAGAGAGAGAGAGAGATATCTCGAGTGTTCTTCTAGAACATAAAGTTGCCGCCTCCTCTTCAACGCCTCAAAACTATTGAAACTTTACTTTATCTTTCGCTATTGTTGAATAGTTTAATAATAATAGAAGAAAACATTTACGAATCAGTTGATATCAGCAGACAGAAGCTCTTAAGAGTACCACTCGTGTGTCAATGATGCCAGCTGCTGATAAAAGCATTCTTCTTCGTCTTCTTCATGGTGTACCAGTCGAGCACGATGAGGAGGCAAAAGAATGGTGCCTGAGTAACCATCATTGACAACTGAGCTTTCAATGGAAAGCAAATCTTGACGCGATCTAAAGGTGAAAACGTGTCATAACAAATGCAATATATTCATTCATAAATTATTTATTATTCATAATCAATTTCGTTTGAATATGCAATCGGGAAAAGAAAAGTTCGCTTTAATTATAACATGCTGTGATTTTCAGAACATGTCGTTCAGATGTAATTTAATGGAAAAGCAAGGAAATGAAACCTGAGAATGGTGGGCTCACACAATCAAAATAACATAATCCTAATGCGCATTCTTACGACATTTTTGACACTATTCAAACGGCATTAGTGGTAAAATAGGCGTGCATAAACCTATTAAATTGTCATTGAGTACAGTGTGAGGAAAAGCGCAAAATGAAACCACAAAATTTACACTGTAATTTCATGAAAGGTTCTTTCACAAATCGCTTCAGGTTACGTTTGATTATTATTCAATATCTTTCAATGCTAACCTCCAACAGCCGAAGAAATAACATTATCAAATAAAAGATAAAGTACATTGGTTATTTAAGTGAAACAACCGAAGCATTCAGATCCAGGATCAATTAGAAATCGAGTTGCAAAATTGGCTCGGATCGAGAAATGCTTATACGAGTTACCGCGAATGACGACAGGGCGTGCAGGATGTAATACACATATTACTGCTGCACATTAAAAATAGATCAACATTCTAAGCTTATTTTTCTGCATCTATACGACGAAATAATTTAATTCCATCAGTACTTATAAATAATTTAATGCTGTTTCTAATGCAGCAAGAATTATTTCAATATCACTTATAGTTTTTGAGAAATTCAAATAAATATTAGAACCAAATATTTATATTCTCGCGGTTATAACTTATTATCTACTCATCGAATTTTAATCAAATTTTTAGCACTTGATCGTTTATTTATTGTTATATTGAATCTCTGCATTTATTAGCAAACTTTTCATTTAAATTTTACTTCGCTTTGGAGCTTGTTTGGATGAGTCTCACATTTTTTATTTACTAATAGAGTGTCAAAGAAGCTTAAAACGAGTGTTGGATATTTTAAGAAATTAGCTCTACATCCGGATGAGTAGAGATTCCAATCAGTAAATTGACACATTGTCACATATTTACATCAATAATCAGTCGATCATTTCAGCTTATTGAAGAGTTTCATTTCAACTAAATGCGATACTAAGAGGATTATTTTTAAGAAACTGAGATTAGATACATAATACGATGTTCAGTTTTTATGCATGAAGTGTTTTTTCATGTTTTCTTCTCCATGGATTTTCACATATTTGTACACCAAATTGTTCGTTTCACAAGATGTAAATTCCTTTAATTTTGGTTACAAGAAGTGCTGTAATACGAATTAATAACAATTATTAATCGTTCGTGAATTATTTTCTGTTGCAAGCACGCTTAACATGATGAAGTATACATCAGCTTTGAGAATTCATAACTCATAACTCGGAGAAGTAATTTGAATCAAATATTCGTTAATGATGAAGGGTTTAATTAAGTTTCTGGCAGTGAAAAAATGATTCACAAATCTTGTATAGTTTTTGAGATATTCATAAAGATATGTGATTATAATTTCTGGAGCGATAAGCAAAAGATTTGAAGGTCAGTCTTTAAAAATATCGATTAGTTTGCTGGATTTTGAACACATTTCTTAAAGTAAACCCCAACTATAATTACCATATATTCGAGATCACAAGACGCATTCCAAAATTAATGAATATTCGCATTCAGGTTTTATGCATGAAATGTCTTTTCATGTTTTCTCCTCCATGGATTTTCACATATTTGCGTACGAAATTGTTCGTTTCGTTCAAATTGGACATAACAATTATTAAGTCATAATCAATTGGAATCAACTAATTATAAATAATTTAATTAACTTTCCAGCACAAAGAATTATTCGAAATTCTTCTATAGTTGTTGAGATACTATTCATGAATATATGCGATTATCATTCGTGAAAATCAGCGATTAAAATGTCATATGCGATCATAATTTCAGAAGCGACAAGTAAAAGATACTTGAAAATGAATAATTTCATGGTGAGATAAATCAGTCTTTAAAAAATCAGTTGGTTTGCCAGATTTTGAAAAAATTTCATATAAACCACAACTATAATTACCGTACTTTCCGGACCACAAGACCCAATTGTCAAGATGATTTTTAAGAAAATGTATTTACACATATTAGCGCCCAAAATTTAAGGCCATTTTTCCAAGTAAAATAAGTCTTATTTTATGAACCAGAAAATCCGGCAATCCTTACGCTGAAAAGTGAACAATCGACAGATAAATCAATAGATACCTTACATTCCTTCTTACCTGCTCTCTTATTAAACGTTTATTCATTTTGCATTATAAACAAAATTCAAAAACTTCTTGGCAGCGGTGGGATTCGAACCCACGCCTCCGAAGAGACTGGTGCCTTAAACCAGCGCCTTAGACCGCTCGGCCACGCTACCATGTACGCCCTCATCATCCATACACATTCCGCACTAAACTCAGACAACTAATTAAATCAAATTACCAATTTAAACAACAAATATATAAACATTCCGATCGTGACGCAACTACGTCTGGAAATGAGTTTGTAGCCCTCGCAGCAGACGCAAGTTGCATTTTTCGACTGCCCATATTAACAAATATTAATTAATCAGGACATGATAATTCCAAAGTTATACTGCGCACAAATTTAAACAAATTAAAACCTTCGCTTCCATCCAACTCAATTGACACCTAGCCCAATACAAGGTAAGGCCAATCAATTGTTTTCCTTATCTAGCTTTCTTATTTTCACACTAAGTATTTGGCGTTTGGCGAAATGTTGTTATGTAAACTTGTGTGTAGCATACGCACTATCACAGTTGAGTCATGATCAGTGAGTTATAATGTTTGTTTAAAAGCCCGTTAGTGCTTGGGTTTATTATTTTCAGTGTGAAAACAATTTAGACGGCGTGATTTAAGCACATTTTTACCATCGCTCGCGCGCGTCTACGTTCAATTTGGATGCACGCTGTTATCGGCTGCGTAGCCCGCAGCGTTGATCTCGTATCATTCGTCTTGACCTTTGTCTGGGCGCTCGCACGACTCTGACGAACTAATCGACTGATTGGAATCGACCGGATCAACGCCAAGCTGAACAGAAACGATCTATACCAATGATGTGTCACTAGTGTCATCAGCGCGCGCCGAAGAGAGAGCATGTCGCATGCGTAAAACATCATTCAACTGCAAGCAAAAAGTCAATTCAATTCTCGTTTCAACCTGGTAATCAACGTCTACGATACAAATGGCCCAGCCACAAACGTGCATTGTCCAAGTGTCCCTCGTCGACTCCTTGCGCATCCGGTTACTTTCGATCATGTTGGGATGTTGGGTCATCGCAAAGCGGTTCACCAAATGGGCATGGAACCCGAGTGGGTTCTTCAACATTCAGATGCGTGATAATCCACCTAGTTGTCTTGTGGATACTTCCCTTGGTCAACACAAGTACATGAAACTCAAGGTAAGTGATGACCTTCTTTTAAGGTGGCAAATGTTGAGATGAATTGGGTAAATTCCAGGGGGTGAAATTGCATTACGTCGAGGCTGGTAACAAGACACAACCCTTGGTCTTGTTGTTGCATGGCTTCCCTGATTGTTGGCTCAGCTGGCGATTTCAAGTCGGTGCATTGAGTGAACACTTTCGAGTGGTTGCTCTGGATCTCAAAGGGTTCGGCGATTCGGATAAACCGGTCAAACGCAGTGCGTACCGCATTGAAACCATCGTGGAGGAACTAAAACAATTCATACATGCGCTTGGTGTGACAAGATGTACACTGATTGGCCATGACCTTGGTGGTTTACTAGGCTGGTATTTGGTGCATCATGAGCCCGAATTGGTCGAAAAGTTTGTGCCCGTCTCAGCCCCGCATCCTAACCTCTATTGGAACACCGTGTCCACGTACAGTCCGTTCAATAAACAGTGGTTGAATTTCATACAATTGCCCTACTTGCCCGAAATTGACGCCATGAAGGAGGACATTCGAATCATCAACGATCACCATCAGCACTTGCAGGAAAACGGCAAGAAGAACACGTATCTTGAGGCGTACAAATACGCATTTTCGCGTACAGAAGACTGGACTGGACCCATTAATTATTATCGGAATTTGCCATTTACGCGTATCGACGAACACACCACACAGATTAAAACATCAACACTGTTGATAACAGGCAACAGCAATGAGCAGTACGTTAAGCTAGAGGGTGTTGTGCAATCGACAGACTATTGCGAAAAGTTCTTTGTCAAAATTATTGATGGCGCTGGCCATTTCCCGCACCAGGAAAATCCGGAAATGTTCAATCGTGTTTTGCTCAAGTTCCTCAAGGTGAGCACCATCGCCGAAAAACAGGTGGAACGCTCACCATCCAAAGGTCTGATTGGTCATTTGTATGGGGCGGTTACGGGCACCGTTAAGTACGGAAATTCCGTGATTGATTCCGTGCAGAAGAAAACGCTCAACGCGACCAAACCGGTGCATTTAGCGGCGGCGGTTGCGATTAAGAATAAGTAGGTTTTAAGTAATTTGTAGTTTTTCTAGGAATACGCCAATTGCCAATTGAATATCATCTACATTACGGGTTGAATGTAATTTCTAATCTACTTAAACAGAAAACCAGAAACGAAGAGAAACGAAATCAAACACACGTTATGCATGTGCTTTGTAAATATCTTCTGGGCTGTGATCAAAAATATTTAGCTGCTATATTTTATTCGTTGTTAGTCCAGTGAATTTGTAGTTTATATTTTATACATTTGTATATCCACTTTTATCGAACACAAAAGTCCAAATAATATGTACCTAATTCTAGTAATAAACAACCGTATAATACTCTTTTTTTAAACGAATAGATTGCATTATTAATTCGAAATATTAAATATAATCATCATAAAGATCTTATTTTATTTAACTGAAGGATATTTTATGCTGCTGTCAATAATAACATTATTGACACATTTCAAAATTATTGTAAATCATGGCTCAGTTTTCATTACCAAAAAGTAAAGCATTAAAGAATATTCAAATTTCACAAAATTCCGTTGCAAACATCGAAAGAGAAGTTTCCATTTTCAGAGTTCGTATTAGTAAAATTAGGGCAAGCGCATTTGTCTAGTGATGTCTTTATAGGGTGTGAATACTAATAAATATAACAAATATTTAACAAA
Organism: Anaulacaspis nigra; assembly: GCA_030264675.1. NCBI lineage: Eukaryota > Metazoa > Arthropoda > Insecta > Coleoptera > Staphylinidae > Anaulacaspis > Anaulacaspis nigra. The sequence continues at coordinate 83,781 of JARJDV010000864.1, read as the reverse complement.
TAAAGAAATAACACGGTACAGCAGACAAATATTCCTATGGGCGCACTGGAAAGGACAGGTATCTCTTCGTGATAAAGATATCTTGTTAGTAGGATGTGGATCTTTGGGAAGTATTTGCGCAATGTATCTAGTGGGGGCGGGCATTGGCACTTTAACGATTGTAGATTCAGGATTCGTCCAGGAAACGAAATTGCATACTCAATTTGTCCATTCGGAGGAGGACGTTAGTGAACCAATTGTACAATCTGCGTATAACAAGTTGCACAAGTAAGTACCACGAGTTCCCATGTATAAATCGTGAAGCGCGTATATAGAAGTTATCAAATTATTTTGTCGTCAATTAATGAATTATTTAAGGGCAACTAAATGTTCGTATACTCTATAGGTTGTCGCATAATCTCCCGAGTAGCGTTCTAGGCACATATATTACTGTTAACCTTGAAAATGTCAGTGTGACGTTTGCCGGTAAATTTGTCAGTGCGTAACTTGTGCAGTGCGTTAATTTGTTGTTGTTTTTATTATTAACAATGGGTGATGTGGAGGCTGAAACAATTCGGCTCGAATCTGAGGTGCGAATGCTTCGTGAGCAATTGGAGCAAAAAGAAATTCGATTGTTTAAGATGAAACAAGGTGTTGTACGTATTAACTAAATTCTAACCTCAAAAGCAGAAGATTCGGTGAGTGCATGTAAGTGTTGATTGTAGAACCCGGAAGAAAGTAACAAATTCAATAGCGCGTTAAATACCAAAGAAATCACGAAATACAGCCGTCAAATATTAGTGCCCAGCCATAATCTTGCTGGACAAGTTGCCCTCAAAAAAGCCTCAGTTTTGCTCATTGGAGCTGGTGGTTTAGGATGCCCTTGTGCAATGTACTTAGTAGCTGCAGGTGTAGGATCATTAACAATAGTAGACAACGATGATGTTGATGAGACAAATTTGCATCGTCAAGTTTTGCATTCAGAACCAAATATCCGCGTTGCCAAGGTGGATTCTGCATATGAGCGATTGAGAAGGTTTCTTATAAAACACCACCTAAATATCTTGCTCAACCTTATCTTTTGTTATAGTATAAATACATCAGTGCAAATAATTCCAATTCAGCTGCATTTAAATGCAACAACAGCAGCAGAAATCTTTAGTGCCAGAAAATATGATGTTGTCATTGACGGCACTGATAATGTAGCTACTAGATACCTCCTAAATGATGCCTGTGTAATGTATCACTTCCCTTTGGTATCAGGCAGTGCCTTACAATTGGAAGGCCAACTAACTGTATACAATTACAATGGTGGTCCATGCTACAGATGCATTTTTCCTAAGCCGCCGCCTCCAGATGCAGTTAATAGCTGTGGTGATAGTGGAGTGCTAGGTCCAAGTAAGTCTAATATAATTACCATATTACACAGACTAAATTTCTAAGCTGATTTTTGGAAAATTGCATATGGCGTCGCGTCTTATAGTCCGGGAAATACAGTTATTCAAAATTCTAACTGGTTGTACAGTTCCAGGAACAATTGGTGTGCTCCAAGCATTAGAAACTATCAAAATTCTAACCAACCAACCAGGAGTTCTAGTGGGTCGAATGCTTACATTCGATGGAACAGAATGCTCTTTTCGTAATATTACTTTACGACCTCGTAATGCAGATTGCGATGTATGCGGAAAAGCACCGACGATTAAAACGTTCATAGATTATGAACAGTTTTGTGGAGCTAAAGCTGACGATAAAGTAGAAAACATCTCTCTTCTGAAACCTGAAGATCAAGTGAATGTGAATGCATTAGCTTCAATGCTAGATAAACTGCTGATTGATGTGCGTCCAGAAATTGAGTTTAACATGTGCCACCTACCCAACGCGGTAAACATTCCATTCGACGAACTGACCAAAAGTGAACGGCTGATTAATGAGATGAAATCCATGTTTCAAACACTTAATAAGCAAAACGGTGACTTTCTAAGTATTTGGTCAAGGTAAGAGTTTTCACTATTTTTTTCTTCTTCCAGTATTTGTTATTTGTCGTCGTGGAAATGATTCTCAGCGCGCCGTTTTAAAGTTTATGGAAATCATGAAGGATAACGAAAGCAATATTAAATTTTTAAGTGTCCGAGGTGGATTGCATGCGTACGCTAAACAAGTAGATCCAGAATTTCCTATTTATTGAATATATATACAATGAGCCCTTTTACCTTTTAGGTGTAGGCTTTTTATTGAAATATACATTTATTTTAAATAATACTTTCACGTTTAAATTAATCCACTAAGACGTCGCTTTATATAGTCTAATATAAATACATTGATAGCGTTTCTGAAATCCAAGCTTGGTGAACATTGTTTCTGAAGCAGTGTTGCCATCAGACACCGTTCCAATAGGGTGGTCGCCGTTTTGCGCAATCATTTGGCTCAGTTTTCGAGTCACTGCCGAACCAAGTCCCTTCTTAAAATAGCCATCAAGTGTTTGTAATACGCCCAACTGACCGAGAGCACTGCACAGTATCCATGATACAAGTTTGTTGGTTGATTTCTCATAAATACCAACGCCATAATTTAACTCGATAAACGTTCTTAGATATGGTAACGAGGTGTCGTATACATTTGGCCATACAGAGTTAATAATTTCCGCGTGTTCAGGTTTTACACTATCCATATAGAAATCGTCGTTTTCGTAACTTGAATCAAAGTCTGTTCAGTTGTAATTTAATATTGTAAATATTGAACTTACTTAGTATCAAACTGCAATGCTTTGTCAGCCATCACCTGCCACATGTTTGTGGTAGCTTTAGATTGATAAACAATATTCAATGCATTTACTGCTTTGAATACAATATCTTTCAAATCTTGATGCACAGCATAGAAAAGTACCTCATGTTGACTCCATTTAATTTGTTTTGTTTCTGTTAGACCACGAATTAGTTTCTCCCCACTTTTCTCTAGCGAGTACAGAAATATATCGTAGCAATAATACTAAAAGCATCCAAAGTTGAATTAATACTATCAAGTATCCCACTTGATTAATTGAACGCAGTAACCTTACTTTTAATTGTTCAGATTTGAATCTGGCAAAATAACACTTACTGTTAATAATGCAATGAAGGTACCATCTTCCTGCCACTTGCCATCAACTGCAAAGACGGTAATGTACTCTGGATGCGTCTTGTTCCATTTCAAAGCAGTTTTTAAGAAACTAAAGACGTGCGGGACGTCATCTTTGTAATTTTCGTAAAAATTCTTTAAACTCTCTATTTCATCGCAGCTTAACTTTTGCAAAACGTCCGTTTTCGTCATTTTACCACTGTCGTTTCGCGGGAATTAGTTGGAGTAAGTACTCGCGCAGCTTATTATTTAGACTTTGTACAAAGAGGTTGTCATAAAGATATACTTACTAAGTGGGGGACCAGTTCGCAACTATTTAATGGTAGATAGGTGATTAATGTAATCGCGTAAGTATATTTGTAGAACAATCATAATTGGGCCACAGCGGTGTTGATATAATGCACACGTGATATTAGTTTAATGATTAAAATATTTTGAGTTTCTGTTTACTTCATTATTTATTTTGGATTTAATCTTTTTAAGAGGAAGTTTCGTAATCATAACCTTTTCGTCAACTACCTATTCAAAATGCCCACGAAATGTAATCCTAAGACAAGCCTTGAAAGTGTCACAGTAGGAAATCCTAATTTCACGGCCTTTATTTGAGTAAATTCCAGCTTTAATCAAAGTAAAATTATTCTACATTTGTCATTTCGACGTCATCGATCACCAAGTCATCTAACATTTCCTCCAACGTTATGTGTGGCATTGTTGGGTCGTATTCGTCGTATCTGTCGACCGGAATAGATTTAGTTTTATCCTTAAATATGTTTACATTTTGTCTCATGGTTGGATCTTCCTCCAAATCATCCAAGAACTCGTGATAATCACTGTAAATTAACAGACGTATTAGAGAACAATGAGAAAATTATAAATTACGTATGAACATACTTTGTTTCCATATTTAATGCCGTTTCCTCTCCAGACAAATGTTTCAACTTCCAGGCGCGTTTTCGGCGTGCATTTTCTCGTTCAGGGAAATATTTCTTGACAAGCACGACATCAGGTACTTTGTCTTTATTCAACATATCGAAATTGCGATCATTAACATTACTGTCGCATAAATTATAACCCAAAACGGAATCTCCAGGTTTTAGTAAATGTCCCAAATGTGTGCGTGTATGGATTGTGTTATCGTTAATACCAAGCTCTGAAGCTTTAACAATCCAAACATCCGCAAGTGCGTGTTTTGTTGAAATTGCTCCTTGTCCGGGGAAACTTTTGCGATCTTTCGCCATGATTATTTCGATATTCATAACTATATATTCAACCAGCTGCTTAGGGTTGCAAATACTTGCGAATGGATACCGCCAGAACAATGTACTACTCACTTCAGCCACTGCAAATGAAAATAATTAGGTGTTTAACCATGGTCATTTCTGGAACTTAAGTTGTTTACTTTGTCCAGTTGCTGCATCTATCAAGTGAATGGCATTTGTCACCCTGTTTACTAAGCATATTGGTGAAATTCCTCCAAGTTGGTGTGTTAACTTCTTTGGAAGGCATACCACACTATCCTTTGAAATTGGGACAATTTCAATACAGTATGTGAATTTGTAATTATATGTATTACTGTGAATATCATGTGAAATCAATTTCTTTGAATGTTGATATTTGCATGGAAGAACTGTAGATACAAAATCCACCATTTTTCTAGCATGTGCTTCAGACACATAGAAGAAATCAAGTCCCTCTGAAAAATCATAACATTTATTAGTATCTAATGGAAAGGTTATGTTGATGGTGTAATTACCATGAATAGGTTTAATTCCCAATGTGTTCTCATGTGCTTTATGCTTCAAAATCAGCTGTTCAAGGTAGAAAAACGTCTTCTTGTTTTCAGCTTTCTGACGTATTTGTACCATTGCACGCCAATAATCTTGTGCTTCAGTTCTGTGACATTCATCACACATCTGATAAGCAACTGTAAATTCAACAACAAACACTTGTTGTAAGACTGCTCCTCCAACAACTTCCCCATGCACTGTTAGTCTGACTTTGATCCTTTTGGAATGTGGTTCTGTCCACACAAATGAAGCATCTACTAATTTTACCCTGTTTAGGCCCTTCAACTTTTTTAAACATAGTGACAATAATTCCCTGGACTCTAGGGCACATTGAACCCATTCAGCTGGTGGCTGTAAATATCGTTCACAGCCCTTGCAAAAATGCAAAGTGGCTTGTTTTGGAATGCCCTCAGTGATATCAACTTGGGATCGTAAACATCCTACACACATGTTTGATGGGTTTGGTTCAATTGGAATTCCACATTCACAACACAAACTACAAATTATTAATTATCATTTATTTAATAGTATGCACACTTTCGGTATAACTTACATTGTTTTCGCGTTTGGTACATGACTAATTTCTGGTATATATTCCATTTTCAATAAGCACAAAACACCACGTTGAGCATAAAAGTGAGGTTAAACTAGCAACGAAATTCCTCTCAAAGAACATTACTGCTCCTTCCATCGCCACTATTTGTGACAGCGCAAGTTAAAAAGTTTTAAACTTTTTAAATATTTATATTTTGCTTCTGCTTTTCTTAATTATGGGAAATATATTGTTATAGTTAAAATAAATAAAATTGATAAAGTGATATTCAATTTCAAGGATCAATTTAATAATATTTAAAGCAAACAGTTCTAATTAGTATTATAACTGGGACATGGTGCCATTGTCACTAGCATCCGTTTCAATGGGACAATCACACCGTACGTCGTCATTAACATCAGTTATAACTTGGAAAAACATGCTCAATGCTTTATCCCATGCTGCAGCCGCTTCAGGTTTAAATCTCTGTGCACCTAAGTATTGATGAAAACCTTTCAGGAACGAAGCTCGCAATTCCTAAAAATTATAAATAGTTTTTAAATATTAAGTATTTTACTATAATGCAACAAATACGTCATATGATGTTTTAGAGATTCTTCTTTTCCGATGATTTAGAGCATTGTGCCTCAATGCTAATAAAAGTACTTCGCGCTTGTCCAAGTTCTCAATATAGAAACTCATCTCACGCATAATTCTCAATGCATGTAATTTTACAAGTGGTTGCTTTTCGAGTTCACTAATTGAGGTAGCTTTAAACGTGAAGTATAACATATTATGTGGATATTCGCCGAAGAAACTATATTATAATATTAAGACAATATTTATGACCATTATTTAGCACTCACATTAAGAAGATAACTATTCCAGTTTGATTTAAATCTCTCTTGCAAATTTTCCATGTTTCTCGAATAATTCTCTTCTCTGATACTGTTAACCCATTTATGGCGGGTTTATCCGATCTGTGAGCCCTAAATTGGAGAGAAAATACAATTGAAAATGAGATACTTCAAAATATTTTGTTAATAATTAAAGTAACATGCAATAATTACATTTTCTAGCTTTTTGGGAGGAATAACTTATATGTCACTTGAAAATATATAGTTAGGAAACACAAGAAATGTGATTAAATGATTTCTAATACAATTATCAAACCTTAACAATTTATATATTAATTTGCTGGGTGAATGTATCTATGAATTTGACATTTGAATTATAAACAAATCTGTAAGTAGTGCCAGTAGTGCCACCTTCTAGGACTGCTGCACAGGACAGCTGTTTTCAATGTTCACTTCAACTATAAAAGTTGTTTCATTCTGCTCAAAAATTATCAAATAAAAACAAACAACTGATAATTTACTTTTTTAAACTATGCTAACTAGCAATAACCACGTACAAACGATTATAGCATTTGCAAAATCGAATTTTGTACATTTAAGTTACGAATAATACGCAGGCGTAAGCCAAAACTTTCGTTGAAAGCCACTAGTGGTGCTGGAAGTTGTTCTTCTGCTCTCCATAGAGCTATGTGTGCAAAGTGTACAGTCGTCAAAGCTAACCCAAATTTGTGGTTTTATTTGTTTTTCTGTGTCGTTTTGATGCGTTCTTGTGAATGATTTACGTGTATTAAACGCACACAACGTAGGTGTTCATAACAAGATTGCGTTTTGCAACTTTTGCATAACCATTGTTTATATTATCATTGCGTTTTCAGATGGCTAAAGATCCAATTGACTATGAACGCCAATATAAGGAGGACTTAGAACAAGCCCAAGCACTTAGTCTAGAATCGCTGGCGCTTGAGAAATTCCGACAAAAACGTCTACAGGAGTTGAACATATCCAATAATAGCAATAATGCCATAAAGCCTACAAAACCAGGTGAGTAGTGCCTAAAATGTACAAGGTCTGTTTATGCTTCAGTTCTCTTGTAGTTGCTAGAGCTTCATCAATGACTGAAACTGATTCACTGCAATCAGATAAGAATGTGCGGATCAAAAGCAGACCCAGACCTGGTGGCAATCTTGGTTCTATTTCAGGTGTTATTGCTCCTCCACCAAGTGGTATTCGGAGAAATAGCACTGTAACATCACCAGACATTCAAAATACGCCAGATTTGATATCCTTTAGTAGTCCGCCACACAATAATGAAATTTTGGAGTTATACAAGTATGAATCAAATGACTACCACCAGGAGAATGTATATCATAAGTTGTTTTAGCTCAAATGTCTCACAGGTGGTAATACCACAAATGTCAACTTCATCATGCAGCACAATATTATCACAAAACAATCACTATCTAAACAGGCCTGTGGGCTGGATATATAATCAACCAAATACAACACATCAGCAAAATATGCAATTGAACAATACATTACCACTGGAGATAAAAAATAGCAATATTTTAAAGAATGTGATTACAATGCACAATGATGTCTCAATGAGCAGGACTCAAAATTCATCAAATAAGCCAATGGTTAATATTCAGCAACAATTGCAATTAACCATGCAGGCTCATTCACCTCTGCCACATATGGGGTACTCAAGTGGCCCGACATTGCAATTGGCTCCAAATCAGCACAATTTGACCATGCTAAACTTGCCACAACAACAACAGCCTCTGGTAATTTAATAATTTTAGGGATGTTTAAGTATGCATTGTTTATTATTTTGTAGCCACTAGCGCCAAGTAAATATGCACCTACATTGCCACCAAAAAATCATGTACCACAACCACCACCAGTTGTGATACCATCAACAAGCGCTAGGCGAAAAACAAATCCAACTCAAAATCTCATCGACTTCAGCCGAACAAATTTAGATGGTCGCAATAGTGTTCGTGTCAGCATTCTGGAAGCATTTGATCCTCTAACGAACACTTCGAGCGATTACGACATATCAACACGAACTACAAGTCCAGATTGTACAGGTGCGTAATCAGCGTTTTATCTATGAGCTGGAGAGTAATTGATAGTTTCAGTGGACGATGCAGCTTCGATCTGTGATAGTGTTTACGATGGTTACGATCCGTACGATTTTATATATTCGGGATCAGGAAGCAATAGCACATCGGATCCTTTATATGCATCGTTGGCAAGCGTGCCCACGTCGCCCCCACCGCCAATTCCAAATACGCGAAGTATGGAAAGACGCGATCGAACCGATGCATGGGTAATAATTTATTCGTGGTTGATTTGTTTATTGGTGATTAATGGACGTTGGATTTGTTTACAGACGAAACGATCATCGAAACTGGTTGATTGCATCAACGCATTAACCAAGGATAACTCGCAAGCCGCCGAATTAATTGCATTCCATGAAATGGTACAAAAGCTACGAAGTACGTATTTCAAAATCACTTGTTCACGAAGCTATGTTTACGCTTTCATTTAAGATGAGTTTAAACATGATTCACCGAACACAAATATGGGTCTTGTGGTGAGCCCGTTGGTTGATTTTCAATATAAAGAGAATACAAGTATTAAGTTATGCGTATACCCACGCTTCGACGGCGTCGATTCGGAAAAGCCAATTGCGTTTACCTGCGATGTAACGACCAGCGTGCAGCATGTAACATTGCAATTAATGTGCGAACTGGATGCGCCCACCACCGATCAGTACACGTTGAAAGTGTGGCGGCACAATGAATATCTTGCGCCGACAACACTCCTCTCGCAATATGAGTACGTGCATAATTGCATCAAACTCGAGGAAGATATTGTTCTTGTGTTGATCCCAGATCGCTGTGTGGATAAATCATTCAGACGCACTGTATGTATACTTGAGATCTGGCTTGATCTTCTATTAAGATGTTGTGGTTTTCAGACGCAAGATGATGACTGCGATAGGAATATCAAGATTGATGATATCATATCCAAGGAGCAGAATCCAAGTATTCCTTATGGAAATCTTAAGATATTGTTGGAAACGTTCGAGAAAGAAGTGGATAAAATGGTTGAGTTTTGCTGTGAGATTGAGCGCGGTGATCGAGATGTTCAGATGCTGCAAACGCAAGGGGTTCGTCAGTCGGTTAAATTAATTGTGCAACTAATGGGAACGTTTGAGACCATTGAGATTTGTGAAGCTCTAGAAATTCTAGAAGCTACATGTACGAACTACATGAACACTAAGGAGACGTGGAAAATAAGCAACCTGAGTGACTCGATAAGTAATAATTGTGAAAAAGTACGAGAAGCATTGAAAATGCTAATACATATGTATTCGAAAGCGTTTCGAGTCGATTTTGAATTGAAGACATATGATGAGCGTATTTGTAAGTGGATTTTAATGTTTTGTAGATGTAGATGATGAGGATGTTTGTTGCAGCCACATGTCTAGTCTGTGATGTTACTGACTCGGTAGTCATTCGCGTATGTGCAATCTTTAGACCATGGGCCACTTGGGCATTTGATAATTACGTGATCGGTGCACGCATTTTTCATGGTACGCGACCTTTAGGTCAATGGGAGTATTCACAACCTTCCGAACTGTCAAAGAAAATGTATCCTCGAATATTGTTTGATTGTTGGATGGATTTGCAAGTACCTGTTTCTTCGTTGGCGCGTGAATCCAGACTGGTTTTGGTCATTCGAGGACGAAGTTTGAGTGAACAGGAGAACAGTGATAAGCAACCCATGCCGCAATTCAAAGAGACGGAAATTGGATGGGCTGCTATGCAATTTTTCGATTATACCGGGTATGTTAAGTTTTTGTTCGTTTGCAATTATTTCAGGGTTTAATTTTAGGACAATGATCCAGGGAAATAATTTATTATCAATATGGCCTATGGAATTAAATTATATTTACGGTCCAGCACCTAGTCCGGGCACGCATCCGAATGCAGATCATCCTGTCATTCGCCTTCAATTGATGGGTCCATCCAGGACTATTTTCCCGCCTGTGCAGATTGAAAAGCCGAGTAAACTGCTTGATTTGAGCAGTTTGGATATGCAAACTCAGCGCGAATTGTTAGATGCAATTAGTATGGATATGCTGTACAAGACACCAGTGAAATTGCGTGAAGTCCTATGGGAAAAACGCTACTATCTTACAAAAATTCCACGTGCGCTACCCAAAGTGCTGCTGGCGGCTCTCAGTTGGGAATATGCACGATTATCAGATCTGCATGGATTGTTACTTTGTTGGGCACCGATGAAACCGATTGATGCAATTGAACTTTTACTGCCTACGTTTCCGGATATGATGGTGCGCAAATTCGCAGTGAAATGGTTAGCACCAATATCCAGCGATGAATTGGTGGATTATTTGCCACAAATCGTTGTGGGCCTAAGACACGAGGCCAATGAGGATTCGCCACTTGCCAAGTTTTTGCTCGAACGAGCATTAATGTCGCCAAGAGTTGCACATCATTTATTCTGGCTGCTCAGTCATAGTTTACCGGGCGCTATGCCCCAGAATTACGAGTTTTCCATTGAAGATAACGATCCGTTCAGCATTGCCGAGGTGCGGTATCATCGACGGAATGTTTTAATGCTGCGTGCTTTGCTTGCTATTTGTGGCAATGCGTTGCGTACGTGCTTTATCAGTCAACAACTGTTAGTAAAGGTAATTATTGTTGAATGCTAATGACATCATCATCATCGTCATATTATGATTTATGTCTACAGGAATTATATGAGATTGCGGTCTCTGTTCAAAACACCAAGGAATCGCAAAGGATGCCGTTGTTGGAGCGTTCCTTGCGGAATGTGCATGCGACATTGGAGCATTCACCGTCGTCTCTACCGTTAGGTCCCACTTTACGTGCGTGCGGCATTAATATCTCGTCATGTTCGTACTTTCCCTCGTACACGTTGCCGTTGAAGATAAACTTTGTCGCACAAGATGGATCGAATATACCAGCGATTTTTAAAGTTGGTGATGAATTGCAGCAAGATATGCTCACGCTGCAAATTATCCGCCTAATGGATAAACTGTGGCTAAAGGAGGGTCTCGATTTGAAAATCGTGGCTTATGGTTGTGTGCCAACTGGCAAGAGGCGCGGCATGATTGAGCTGGTCGCAAAGGCTGAAACGCTGCGCAAAATCCAAGTGGAGCATGGTCTAACGGGCTCGTTTAAGGATAAACCAATTGCGGAATGGCTTGCAAAACATAATCCATCCGAATTGGAATATGGGAGAGCCGTGGAGAATTTTACGGCATCCTGTGCTGGCTACTGTGTTGTGACCTACATCTTGGGCATATGCGATAGACACAACGACAATATCATGCTCAAGACGTCCGGACATTTATTCCATATCGATTTCGGTAAATTCTTGGGTGACGCTCAGAAATTTGGCAATTTTAAGCGCGACCGCACGCCGTTTGTTTTAACATCGGATATGGCGTACGTGATCAACGGTGGCGATCGACCCTCAGAGAAGTTTCATAAATTTGTTGATTTATGCTGCCAAGCCTTTAACATTATTAGGCAGAATGGTAACGTTTTGATCTATTTATTCACAATGATGGCGTCGTCGGGCATGAAAGGAGTTACACCGGAAGCCGTTTCAAATCTTCGAGAAGCTCTCATGCCAGGACAATCGAATCCCGAAGCGGCAGCGTTTTTTGCGCGCCTCATTCAAAGCTCACTCAACAGTTGGTTTACGCAATTCAATTTCTTTTTGCATAATCTCGCACAGCTTAAATTTACTTCCGAGGGTAACATAAATGGTGAAACGTTGAGTTTTGTACCCAAAACTTATAGGTATGATAATTTGCTCTTTGTGAGAAGGATTTGCTTTTAAAATGATTGTATTGCAGTCTGACAACTGATGGGCGGTTAACGCACGTGCAAGTAGAAAGCTATAAGAAGTGCTATGATCCGGATAAGTACTATGTCTACGTTTTGCGAGTTCGTCGTGAGGGCCAAACTGATGGAATGGAAGTTTATCGAACGTACAAGGAATTTTGTGAACTGTACCAGAAACTATGCCTACAATTTCCGCTCGCTAAATTGCACAGGTGAGATGTGTGTAACTAATATTATTTATTGTGTGACATTAAAACAAGGCATTTGCCAATGTAGCACATTTCGAAAACCTAACTTCGCGTTCCACCGGCTTCTCTTCATTTTCAAAGCTATAATCGGCAGTTTTATCAATGCTTTCAAGTAAATGTTCATCGTTCACACCATCAATATTTTCAGAATTAGGTTCGCCATTGGTCTGTTCATCGGTCACGTTGGTATGAATATCCGGTTGACTTAGTTGATCTTCATTGCGTTTATTTTTAGAATTTGTGATTTGTTGAGATGTTTGCGTGTTTATTAATGGGTTCACAGGCACTATAGATGAAGATTCATCTTTAATAACACACTAGTTAATTAAATGCATGTATTTATATTTCACTTACATATGCAAACAAACTCGGAGTGTGAATTATATGTTAATCCTTTAATGCCCTCCCAATGAATGTCTGGCTCAACTTCGCCCACAACTAAAACGGCTTTGTGTTTCCAAAACATACTTTCGGCACCTTCAAATGCTCAATATAAATACGCGTCTGACTTTGCTTTGATACTGGTTGACAATGTAAACTTATTATGCCTACCAAAATGATAAGATCGTGGATAATCTTGTTTGATAAGCTTCATGCCGACGCCGCTTATATGCATGTTTTTTCTCGATGATACTCGCTCATCTGTGATAATTCTTTTTTTTAAGTCTAAATACTGGTTTGCATATGGGGCGTTCAAACGTGAAACAAGTGGCGGCAAAACGTTATCAGGAAATATCCGCATTCATCACATCACTTTTCCAAACGGCAGATGAAATCGCGCATTCGGATCTTGTGTACACGTTTTTCCATCCGATGTTGCGTGATCAACAAGATATTCTAGCGAGTAAATTAAGTAATGAATGTTACGCATTAGACATTATTGCAGTATATGTATGGATTGTATGGATTGCAGGTCGTAAAGCTGAAGATAAATGTCAGGTGGGAAAGATCAAAAGTCAATTAAAATTGTCGATGCAATTCACGCGAGATGTATTCAGCGTAATGGTTCAACATGTGCGCGGATTGCCTTTGGTTGGCAGTAATGCTCAAGAGCCATCAACATATGTAAAAGTTTATTTATTTCCGGATCCAACAAAGGAAACGAAACGGAAAACGAAGGTGATCAAGCGAAATTGTCACCCGAGTTTTATGGAAATGGTAATTTCGTAGATATCGATCAACAATTTCATATGTTAATATTTATTGTTGTAGTTGGAATATCGAATGCCGTTTGATATATTGAAATATCGTACGCTAACAGCGACTGTATGGAGTTATGATTTATTACAAGAAAACGAATTTCTTGGTGGTATTCAATTAGACTTGAGTAAACTTGATATAACGAAGGAAATCAGTGAGTGGTATCCCCTCACAGTGATACCAAGATGATAATAATTTGATACATGTTATATATTACATGCACATATTCATTTACACCAAAGTATTTCCATTTTTCTTCAACTATAATATTCATGGATTAATCATAACGTTTAATTAATTGATGAGCATGGGATGGATAGATAATAAATATTGCTGTTGGGCGTTGTATTTTTTTAAAATGTATTAATCATCACATTTATATATTATGTGCATTTTATAAATACAATCCAATTTACTACAACTTAGATAATTTAATGCTAATTAGTATGTTAATTCGCATGTACTCACGCGCATTGCGCGCCAAGGAATAACTTTATTGTACAGTGGTCAGATTCTGTGATGCTGGCCTGGGAGCCTCGAATTCTATCCCCAAGAAGGGCGAATTCATTCTCCCAAGTCCATAATAACACCAAGATCAAATTTGACCACAACAATGCATCCATGGCCTAATTATAGAGTTTACGACTGTGGTCTGGGTATCTTGGGTTCGATCCTCGAGGAAGCGAAATAGGATTTACTTATCTTTTCAATTCCTTGCACGCTCCGGCGGCCCTGATGGACATGGCCACCTATCTGGGAAAATTCTAATTGTGGTAGACCGCTACTTTTAATTTTCGAAACCCGTACATATTTTGATTGTTCAAAAACGACCCACCCTAGCTGCGCCCCCAGGAGGTTGACCAACTCGGTCGGTAGCCCATCTGGGACTGCCTCCCCATACCCGGGAAGGATTTTCGTTAACAATCGGTTTGTGACGTCAATTGCGGAGCGCCGCCATCCAAATGCCTCGATGCATTTAGTAATTTTCAAGTACTTGGCATCAATACAAGCGCTATGTCCAACTGAATTATCATATTTTGCCTAACGTCAAGTGACTGCTTACAAAGAACTTATTTCCCAGTTAAATGAATATAAATTTATTAAAAATTCCAGACATTAAAACTAATATTTGTAAAATAATTTGGAAGTGTCCATATTAGACACCAACTTTTTTGATAGTAATGCATGATTTATTTCCAATTGAAGTGTATTGCTTCATTCAGCCTTTATCAGCATAAAAATCACTGAGGTTACTAGTTTTGAAGCATTTAACGCGCATTCCCCGACCCGCTATGTATTGAATTATTTACAAAGTGTTTGATCTGAATGCAATATTAAACAAGAGCTTTTCAAACAAATTTTGTTTTAACAAACTGTATTATACATTTTAAGAAATATAAATGTAAAGTTAATATTTCATTGCTAATTATTCTTAGCCTGGTTGTTGATTAGAAGCAATGAACCCTTTTTCAATCATATCAATCCATGATGCGACGCGCACATTACACGTGCCTTTCATGCAACGGATGCGCAAAGTATGTTCAGGCTTAACATTTGAGCCTATTGTTGTGAGATCCTTCAGTTCATCCTCTTTGTGCGGGATTTCATCATCAACATAGCAACCTTTACTCCAAACAAGAATATTAACATAGTCTAAGAGTTCAGTGGGTATGCGAACAGTAATATCGCCTTCCTCGCGTAATAAAATGTCTGAATCGTCAAAGATCTTTTGAATTTGTATGTCGGCTACTCCTTTTTGCATGGCCAACTCCAAGGCACCTTCCAAGCCTATGAGATTAATACTACCTTTCTTGAAAGTATCAATACGACATCGATTATGTACATTTTTTAGATGTAAATTTCCTGATCGTGTCATAAATAAACCGTTACGGGAGTAACAAGCATTCATATGAATGTCGCCTTCTTGAGTATCCATTTTAATTCCCAAACATTTGATATTTTGCGCTTGAATTTTCTGTAATAAATTTATTAAATTATCTATTGCTCTCGCATTAAATTAGATACTTACACCCTTTCGGCGGCAAAGCAATTCAACGCATTCCGCTTCAATTGTACCTTCTGTAATAATATCATGATCATTTGTCCCAACACTTAGATGTGTACATTTCAGATTGCCAATTGTAACATCACCATTTTCACTAAATAAGCGCACACCCTCACTTAGAAGAGAGTTGGATAGTTTGATAGGCCCACTTGAAGTTATATTCAAATCTGTTAGAAAGAAATTATTAATCATAACTTATATTATCAATCAGTCTTATCATATACTCACTTGCTTTCATTGGTACATGTAGTTCACATTGGCTGGTCTCATCATAAGGATCTTTTGAAGAAGTGATGTTCAATGATGAGCCAATTTGATTGACTGCAAGAGATCTGTTGCATTTGATTATTACTTTCTCGTTTGCACCAGAATCAATAATTGGATGTATAATAGTATTGCAGGAGATATAACCATTAACAGTAGATGATGGTTTCACTTCATATGATTTAGAAAAGAAACAACTACATGGTCTTTTTTGCATCCAAGCACTGGTCCTAGATACCAAGGCTATTGTGGCGCGCAAAACCATTTCTACTATATATAATAGAGCCACATATAAATAAAGATGTAAATTCAGTTTTGTCATGCGCGTGCTACTTGTAACGGTTTGATAGATCTGTATGTCAGAAAATTTGTTAAATATATGTTATTGTTATATTCATAACTTGATCAGTCATTTTTTTCATAAACAGGATCTAATTGATGTCACGTTTGTGGCCCCATTTAATATTATATTTATAAAAGTTGTATGATAAAGTTGAAATTTAAGTAAAAGATAACCTGTTAATCAAAATGAGCTATAATGCATTCATACAGCACGTACCGTTCTGGTGCTGGTCAAATCTGAAGATTCAAAGAACCCTGTCCAACAAGGACAAACCAAATTTAATATCAAAAAAAATTCACAACTGTGTTCTGGTCCCTTAAAGACCAGAACTTGATTGTAATAAGATTAAGGAAAGGAATATTTCCTGAATCACACCTTTGAAAGGATCGGATCCTTATTTATAGGATAACTTAAACCGATTCTGGATTGAATAGCAGCTAATACATTTCCAAGGCAAAATATTAAATCCGCTTATACACATATGTTTAGCATGAATGCCACCCTAAATAAAAACGCAATCGTAAACAGCAACCACCACGTTCATATATCCCATTCAATCCATGTACTACGTATTACTGAGTAACATACATAACTTCCTTAAACATTCGAAATTATACACAAATATATTTACATAATAATTTACAATAAATAATATTATGAGTTTGAAACACCACGGCAAAACTAATTAATTTCACTGTATCTCTAAAATATCACCAAATCATTATTCACTTGGATTTTCTCTTATACACCTGGATTCTCAATGTTGTGTAAAACATGGAATCAAATATATCTCTTGTTTCGCTAAATATTCTCATTTTCTCTCGGTATCACCTATACAGTTGATCTATGTTTTGCACTAAATGGCTTATAATATTTTATATAATATGTATCACAAATATTGGCAAAACACTGCATTCATAAAATGATCAGTTATCACTTCCTAATACAATTTGAAGCTACCATGTGAAACAATTCTTACAACAACTTCTATCTGTCATTGTAAAAATAAAATGGTATAAATATCTTTTAACAGTTGATGCATGTGAATCGCACATCATATATTTTATGTCTGATCATTATCAACACATTTTGCGCATAATCTTAGGAAACCTAAACAGAATGTAGCCAAAAAAAGGATAATGCGACTTTGAGATACTACTAAATTTCGTAGATTTGTATCACCTATTTTACTGCATAATGTGAAATCATTTGCCAAACTTGCAGCATATGCCATTGTCAATCGAAATTGTATACACCTAGTTTTGATGATAACACGATTAATACTGGTATTCAGATTTCGCATACATATTGTAGAAACCTGATTATTTATGTGTTGTATGTACGTATGTCGTAACGATTCATTTCCGACATTTAACTTTAACATGTATGTTTGGTACAATTTTTACATCACAATATTCCCCCTTCAAATGAAATTCAGCCCAGAAATAATATTCATGAAATCTAAGTTAATATCCAAATATGAGTGTAAATTATAACAACAGCAAATACGACAAACAATGGCCACATACATTTTTGACATAACTTTTACTTTTCTTAGATTCCCTACCGAAATAATTTTTGTCGAAACAAATTCTATGCCAACTTTATAATTACGTATAATTATTGTGACTTCTGATATTTCTGTTTCTGTTAACAGTTTTATCGACTATTACATAATATATGGAAGCAGTTCAAATAACGTTTGATTATTGATTAAGGCTACCTATTGTCATCCATGAGAACTTGTGTGAAAACTCCTGGTGGAAACATTTGCGATTTCACTTCATGACTCCCCAATGCCGTTGTACCATCTTTGGCAATATACAACTGGAGTCCGGATGCTAAAACACCACCATTCGCAAATCATATTTCAAAACGCGCAATTCACATATGTATCTTACATTCTGCCGTTTCATCCGTTTGGTCCAATTTGGTATTTTTAAGCAATTCTTCAATCAAATGATCCGGATTCACCCTCGTGCCCTCCACTCGTCCCGAAGTGGTTACCTCCGGTTCCTGTGATTGCGTCTTTTTCCTGCGCTCAAACGCTGCCTTGGCGCGATCCAACGAGCCCGTTTCGGACGTAGCGAGACTGCTCGAACTTGGATTTCTGCAACCAAAAAGAAATGTTGCTTCAACTTAATCCGATTATCTATAACACAACAAAACATCTACGTTATAGTCACGTTTCAAATGCAAAACAAACAACTCATAAACGCAAACAATGTCCAGAAATAAAGTGCGGCCCAGCAAACTTTCCGTCAAGTTGGTGGTCGACTTCTGAATACAACAAAAACTATAAACTGAAAGACAACAACAGCGAGGAAATGCAATAAGTGAACATTTATAAGGAAATGTATAAACATGTACTTTTGGACTAACTGCGTGAAGCTGGGCCTCCGTGTTATCACCGCTGATGGCATCTCCAGTATGACCTCGTTCTTCTCGGGGGATACCGCCATCGGCGTCAATTTCGTACTGTGCGCATTATCCAATAAAATTTTCCTGTGGCTAATTCTGGAACTGGTGAGAGTGACAAGAATTGTTAGTCTGTGATAAGCGATGTGATCGTAAATGAAAATAAATTATTAATTGGTGACATCATTTGAAGTACAATAAATGTTGAGAGACAATGAGATTATTACCACATTACTCCTTGACCAACATCCACATCTTTGCATTCGGCACTGGAAACACGATAAACAACTACTTTGGCTTGCAATAAACACATCGAAGGCTGACATTCAAAATCGTATAGAATTAAATATGCATCCAATTTTAAACAAACGTCATGCATACAAAGTGTGTTAAAACATCAATGTGAAACAATGCAAACAATTCGGGACGTGAACGGGGGGGAATGCAATATGAAAATGCGCCTACCTGCTGAGCTTATGTACTTTCCAATTTAATCCGGCATCCGGATTAATTGTGCAACACGGATAATGCCCATTTTGATGTTCAAGGCAACCCTTTATCGGGGCCGGCTCGAAGCGTCGCCGCGCCATCGGCGTCACAAACGCTCGAAACGCGTCCGATTTAAATGGAAACGTGGACACGTTTGGAAAACAACCCGGAAGCACACCTTTGCCGTTTCGCACACCGCCGTTGGCGGTACCCGCTACCACGACGCCGCCGTTCGCATTCGCCGAGCAGCGATAGCCATCGCAGCAACAAGCTCCTCCGTTCGCGGAGAAGCGTGCGCGATCCCGTGGAATTTCGTAATCAGACTTGGAGCGCAATATTCCTTGGGGTTGCCGCATATCGACGGCAGCCGCCTCACGCTTCGACGCGTCCAGCGAATTGCGCACGAGCTTATCAAACTTTGCACTCTTGTTAATCGGCGACGCACTCTTGCGACTCCAATAATCGGGCGACTCGGCACAAATTTCATTCGGCGTATAGAATATCGTGTTATCACACGGCATGGGCGAGCCGCGCGGCGTACCATACGCTTCGTTCGGCGTTTTCATCAACGAATTATTATTATTACTGTTGTTGTTGTTATTATTTAAGTGATTAAGATGGGGAAACTTGTACGACGAGCGCGGTGTGCGTGGCGAATCAGTACGATTGTCTTCCGGAAACGAGCTCGGAATGGATATTACGGGCGCGCGCTTAAGCTTTGCTTTGGCCGGCGTCGCCGTGGTTGTGGCCAGTGCGGTTGTCACTGCATTCATCAGTAGCGCATCCCTTAATTTGGAACGATGGATACATAGAAAAATAAAATTATAAGATTGCATGCACACATAAAATCGAAGACGTTGTGGTAGTACTAGTAGTAGTAGTAGTAGTATGTCAAGATTTTAATCGTCCCCAAGTATTAATACCACTGAAAAACATGCAGACCATCGAGAGCGTAAATAGAAAGAACCATAGCGTAAATAGGAGTTACAAAAACTACATGTGCAAAAAGTTCGAACCTCAATTTGTAAAATTACGGCCGCACATACCTGATATGTCCTGAATCCCCGGAACTCGATTGCCTACTATGCGAGTGTATACTGCTATATCCGGACGCTTTCGACATTTGACTCGTATTGCTCGAATTGCGCGAATGTCCCGGCTCCTGATTCACGGGTACACCATCCTCATCGATGCTCGTACCCAATGCGGTCAGCAAGTTACCACCGAGGGTTAAATGTTCGCCATCCGATAGCGTAGTAGGAACGTTACCCTCCGTCAATGTTTGACCGATTACCAAATCTAAAACATTTCATTAATATCCATCTGCAACAGTTCATCCCCATTAACTTACCCGATAATGCAGGTCGTTTCTTGGTCAAGCTACCAAAACCACTGCTACCGCTGCCGATGCTACCGCCCAACGAGCCCGAAGAGAAATCCTCCAGCATTCGCGTCGGTTCAAACGCGACATTCTCATCAGTGCGTGGCGGCACGACAGCGACCGCCTGCTTCGGGGCGTGCGTGGGCGATGGCACCTTGAACAGCACATCGCCGGACAGCATATTCATCTTGATCGAGAACTTGAGCATGCTGTTATCCTGTCGTCGGCGCGCATCGTAACCCTCAAGCAAAGCCTTCTTCGACGTTGATCCGGCGCCCGCAAATTCGGCCAGATTCAGATCGACAAATCCGAGCTTCGTAAACGACTTGCCGCCCTTTAGCTCCTTCCGCACGGAAATCCGCAGCACACAACGTTCCAACACGCCCGTCGACGCGTTAGCCAGCATTTTGCACGGAAACTTGTACTCGGCATTCCACTTCACTGTGTGGTCTCGCACCTCCTCTCTGCAAGCACACACCAAACATAGCCATCGTGTTATTGCGACAATAATATTCACGCAAAACAAAACAAAAAGCAAAAAGCATCAATAGCGCACACGACGAAGTCCTAAAAATACCGCAAACAATTGTTGCAGACTTCATGGTAGCATGCATTGAACATTAATGTGAAAACATTAGCACAGCCGTCGTGGCTGATTCACGTCTAAATAAAAATCAATGATGCCCAATGATTTTCATTCTAGAACGAAATTTTTTTGTCATAAACAAATCGAGTGTTTCGATCATCTTTTAAAGATATGCATGACACATGAATGATGCACTTACAAATTTTTGATTTTGATCTAATTATTTAATTTTTGATATCAATCAATTGCCTTTACGCCTTAATGGGGTAAAAAAAGGTCATAAATGAATATAATATATATATCAATCAACTACTCATCAAAATTATCATTAATATACATTCTTCAAATCAACGTGGAATAAATTTCAAGTATGCGTTATTAAAGTCAATTATGGAACGCTGGTAGCCTTGAGAGTTAAGGCAAGTTCGACACCAATCGAGTCGAATCAGAATCATCAGTCAGACTTAAGAATATGTTCGATGAGTCTTTAATTTATGATCTCATTCATATCCAGAATCCGCACAGCCCAAAAGCCAGTGTTGACCAATCAACCTGTACGCTGCTGGCCCAAGTATGCAAATGCATCGTCGCCGTACGTGCGCAACGTATTAATTTAAAACAATTTTGAACGCGCGACCTTGTTACCTTGCCCGCAGCAATGTCGAACGTGTGTATGTCGTCTGCCTGCGACGACCGTTGCTCCAATGCGCACTATGCAACTACATGATTTTGGCTCAGAAATGCAAAAAATCCGCACAACTCGCGGGTTAATTACATTTGCCCAAACTACACGTTTACAAATTAAACATACTTCTGCGCATCGTTCAAATACCATCGTTCGTTATCATCAACTTGGTATTCGGGTATTTTTTCCACTCGATACGGAAATACCATATTGCAAAATTCTCAATCTCGATGCCAGGCGACTAAGTTAATTTATAAAACGTCATATGCATGCGTCGTGAACCATATGCTGATTGCACGGATGTAATAGCATCTCATCGTTTGCTGGCGATTGTGCATACATAGGTAGTATCGTACGTATTCAAATTGAATTCAAGTGCACCAGCAACAACTACGTTTGCAATTTATTTATGTACACGTATATTGCAAATTTGCACACACACACACATGCACACGTATGCGATGCAATTGCGTGCGCTCGTGGCCTTTGGGCATCGGAGCGCGTGTTTACGACGACGACACCACGTCGTTGATCGTTGACAACAAACAAGCACAATAATATTCAGCCAGCCGACAAATATGTGCCAAAATCGCTCTCGAATCCCATGTAATATGATTCATCAATTCGTTCATCAACCGCTCGCTCGACCAATGCCACACGTGAATTAATAAACGAATCTATTCGATACCCAGAAGCAGAAGCAGCCAAAGCGACCGTACACAGCGATCCAAATAATAAAAGCAACCATTTGCCATTGGATATACGCGCACCTAAAACATATTGACATGCAGCCAACTGATAGTACATTTCACGCTTATCTGCCGCATCGTATTCAAACAGCACGATATGCGCATGTAATTTAACAATATTTATTTCTTACCAACATTTTCATAACAACAATTGTAATATAGGAAACAATATAAATCTCATCATTCTTAAAATCACTTATTTGGCTTGATCCTTCAAATTTTCAGTGTCCTGCAGATTACCTTGCTCAAGGTGCTTCAAATTATCAACGTCCGTCATATTATCCTGCTCAGGATTAGACAAACCATCTTGCTTAGCATCTCGCAACTTTTTGACATAACGATACAAAACCCTATCGATGGTTGCCTTTTTCGGCAGAGCTTTCACCACAGTCTCATCCAATATGGCGCGCATATCCGTTTGCAACGCGGCTGGACTTGGATTCAAAGTCACAGCTGCCATCTTCTTCATGTCAGCGATCGCCTTCCTCGCCAGCGCTTGCTCAATATCACTCTCGTGCGAATGCTCGCGCCCATTGTGATGCAACACGTTCAATTCGAGATCGGTGTACAGCGCACACTTGCAATTCTTCCGGAAAAACCCTCTGCATCTCCAGCGGATCGTATCGTTTCGATTATTCTTGTGTTTACAAAACTCATGTCCCTTATATATGAGCAAATCTCGCATCTGCTTCGTACTTCCGCTGAGGCATTTCTCCTCACCATCACTCGGTTTGATTCTTACGAATCGTGGTGTTTTCTTCACTTCATCCGCGAGTGTACCTTCAACACTAGTCGCATTGCTCCGTGGCACACCGCCCAAGGGGTGTTCTTCCAAAACGGCAAGCAGTTCATCATCATTGGTCTTCTTCACTTCCGCTTGATCCACATCCACAGCTGACAACAACTTCTTAGGTTGTCTTGTCCTCTTCGGCCCCGATTGCTTCTTTGTATCCACATTTGGTCCATGTACATGTTTCCCGCCATTATCACAAATGATTCGATGGCGTTCATTCGTCAATATGGCGTACTTACAGGCAGATTTTAAAAAGTTACTGCATCGCCAACGAATCGAATTATTCGAATTGACTTTATGCTTCCAGAATTGATAGCCCTCGTAAATCAAGGCAGTCCCCTTTCGCTTCGTACTTTTCGTCAGCAGCTCTTCGTTATCTTCCACATCCAGTGCAATCCGAGCTCTTTTTGGATGGCGTAGTTGCATTGGAGTTGTATTTTCTTCCCGCGTACGTTCTGCAGCTGCTACGCTAGACTCTTCAATCGAGGGTACGATAACTTCGGTATCACCCTTAACTATATCAACATGAAAATCATCAGCGGCACGCACACCATGTTGACCATGTTGCACACCATTCGTAGCAATTACATTCAACGTCTCATTCGTCGTTACAGTACTTTCACATTCGGCATGCGCACATTTCCAAGCAATCGTTGAATTTTCACTATCATCCCTATCACGCCGATATTCGCAGTCGTCATAGACAAAAGTATCTTGCAGATTAGAATTATCAAAGGCATCATCGAGCGCTTCCTCTTTGATACGAATCGTGTCATCTTCAACGGTGGTGGTAGCATTATTGTTTATCAAAGCAACGCGATGCACATGCTCCTCGGCATTATCCGTTACTATCTTATTTTCACCGTCCGTGAATATAGCGCTTTGACAAGACGATACAAAGCGGTATTTACAACGCCAGCGCACCAATCCATTCTTGAGGCATGCGTGGCGCGTAAATTCGAAACCTTCGTACACTAAAGTCTCCTCCATGTTTGCCTCGTTCGCATCGCATGCCATGGCGTTGTCGTTTAATGCACCAAAAGAATTTCTCACTGTGCACACACGCACGCACGCTCGACCAAAACTACCAACTAGTACCCCTTCGCTTAGCATACAAACGGTCGATGAGGCGTTTCGACCCCCGGGGAGGTGTCGATGGTGGGGGATGTACTGTCAGAGCGGATCAATAGGTGGCCCTGTTATAGGCATTTCAAGGGTTTGCTCGTTCGTTAACGGTTTGCAAGTTCAAAATTACAAAGTATCAACTCAAAAAGAGGATCAATAAAACACAATGATAATTATTCGATTCGCAATTAACTTTAAATTATAGCTTTGATTTTTCATTGTTTGGCCAGATTAACGATCTGTTTTACAAGATGTATAAAAATTATCAAAGCGACAAGCAATAAACACGTTCAATGCATACATAGTGCAATCAACGGTAAAGTACAGCTACTGTTTGGTTCGTTGGCAAATTATGATTTGACTTTGTGCATTGTTTGTTCCGCAAGATGCTATAATCGCAAATTTAACGGCGAAACATTCCGCTCGCACAGCTGTATTTCTTATGTTTCACTTGCTCGATTCGTGAAGCACGGTTTATCATCGCCAGCGCCAGTGCAAAGAATTAATCGTGCAGCATCCGCATCCGAAAGCAAGAAGCAAAAGGAATGTGGCAAACACAACTTTCGACCGCAGCAACACCAGTTACCACTAGGTCAACTTTCATTCACGGCGTTTATCTTAGCATTGAGCGCGTCTGATTACTTCGTCTTCGTCTCAATAATTATACGCAAATGCCACAACGATAACAAAAAAAAAACAACCTTCCGTAATGTTTCAAAGTAAACTCGTCAAAAATCAATAACTCTGCGTATTTCATATCTACGAAATTTTCATGGAACGTCCACGTCCAACGCTTTTCCACGAATGATTCCTTCCTTCCACCACCACGCAGGCAGGCAGCTCGATAAATTTCATGTTAACGAATAAATAAATAAACGAATGTATATGATACTTATTAAGGTTTCCCCGTTCAATTACACGCCAAAGAAGCAGCGGTATCGGCGTTGAATCACGATAAGTGATAATCTAATCGAATCAGTCCTAATGCAATAAATAAATCATAATTGAACCGAGAGGAAAAGCAAATCCGAATAAGAAAAAACACGTTGACTCATCGGTTGGTTTATTTAGTTAGCGCAACGTATTTCGCACAACATGCAAGAGTGTGCTGAATACAAGTGTGCATCGCACGTCAAGAGTGCCTCATTTTTTTCGAATCAATATTCACATGCATATAATAATGACCGCCAGCAGCTCATTGAACTTTACGTTTTCGCGATTAACACTCTCGTGCGTGCGCAAAGTGCATTCATTAATGAGCCACGCAATCCGCGATAAGGCGGCCTTATCATCTCGTATAATCAACGACGAGGGGGCAGCCGCAATAAACTTTCAATTAAAAATAGACTACACTTCAAACATCTCATAAATGTATCGTTGCGTCCTTAACACGTCGACTCCCGTGTCACCTATATTTTCGGGTGACATCAAATATTCAGCGTCACCCATGCTCAGGCAACCCTTTGTTGAGTGTGCGTCAAGAACGCTTGATTCTTTCTTCAATTACCGTATTTCCCGCACTTTTTAACAAGAAAATTGGCCTTCAATTTTAATATACGTCTTATGGTGCGATGACGTCTTATGATGATCTAAAAATCCTCTTAAAGGTGCGTCTTTAATGTGGGAAATTGAAAAACTATTTTCAAAAATGAAATTATATTCGGATGACACTAAATATTCTGATCAAGTCAGCGTCACCCGTTCTTATCTGCGTCTAGCGACGTCTTAAGGTGCGATGACGTCTTATGATGATCTAAAAATCAGTCTTAAATTCGGGAAATTGTAAAACTATTTTCAAAATTCAAATGATATTCGGATGACACTAAATATTCTTATCAAGCCAGCATCACCCGTTCTTATTTGCGTGTAACGGGTATCTCAGTAAACACTATATAATGTCACCCCCATCCATATAACCTAAAGAAGATTTTCTTTCTTTCAAATAAGCCAACGCGTTAGAAAATCTTCGAAATTTATCAATTATTATATCCAAAATGTAGGAATAAACTAATTTAAAATTAAGTGGGTGTACACTTAATAATTGTTTTTTAGAATTGAATATTCACAAAAATGAATTATAAAGTAATCGAAACGAATCCAGTTCAATTTATAATACTGGTGTATTGATCAACAAGCAGTCTCCAAAATTGTACGAATTTGTTCAGGTCTCTCATCTCCCCCCGGTAGCGCAATCGAGATTTTCTTAGAAAACAGCTTTGTGATCACCAGCTTGTTAGAAAAGCTACGAGCATAGTACGAATATCAGCGATCCACGAGTAAATAGAAAGGAAGTAACATTCGCATGTCGTAGGTGTACACCATATTATGCACGTGAACGTACACAACACGTCCTTTTCGTCCTTCCTCCATGCCTTCCGGTGACCCACACGCGCCGTTTTGGTCACAAACAAATTAGTAAGCTTACACGGCGATATTAACGAGTATCCAACGCCGCTATTGACAAGAAGCACGTTGCAATGACGCGTCGTTTATCAAAAGCGCAGCTTTCCATCATACACAAATAGCATTCGAATTCGTAAATGGAAGTTTGTCGTACGGCAGGCTTGCATGCATGTACAAATATAGCGTACACCGGAGAGGATGTTGCATTGATAGCGCTCTACACATATATATTTTACAACAAATTTGATAACAAACAACCTTGATGCTTCACCTGCCAACAATTACACGAAAAAAATTTCGTTTCCTGAATGAGCCGAGCAATAATTCAACTTTTTTTCGTAGGGTGACGAGGGAGGGGGCTGCTACTTGGGCGTTTGACCTGACCTACAAAACGTACCAAATACGAAATCGAGTTCGCGAGTTCGCAAAACTTGCGACCTACCGCAGTCGTCCTTGCCCCATTTCCTTGACCTACAAGAGCCGTGTACATACTCGCGATTCTCTCGTTCGTTCGCGAATTCAATCCACGCACGCGCACGCAACTGAGGGTTGCTCGCCGCCTCTCGAATGAATGAATTACTAATGCGTGCACTCAACATGCGTTTCCTAGCAACCCAACACACCAAAAGCAGCAGCAGCAGGAATAATAATTTCCACTCACCTCTGACTATGATCCTGAAAATTGCCGCCGTCAAGCAGTCGCAGCTTGGCGAAGAGCACCGCCGACACGAAAGGCACTTCGAGCAGCTCCTCGAGGCTCACGTCCACTTGGAACTTGTACTTCTTCTTCTTCGTCATGAAAGACGCCATGCCGGCGCCGCGTCCGTTGGTCATCAAGCGCAGCGCGCATACGACAATCACCCGCCGGCAAAGTAGCAATAAACACCACCCCGCCAAACAGCCACCTCAGTCTTTTAATTCAAATTCACAATTTTCCAATCTATGCATCCTCCGACATCAATTTATCGCTCCTCCTCTTCTGAAACAAAGAGAAAACATTGTTCGTTACATAAATGCACTCAACTTCATCATCCAATAGCTTTTCCAATTTCATACATAGCTAAACACATGTAAATTCCACGAGGAAAGTCAATGCCTGCCTGCCTGCCTGCCCGATTCAAATCAAATTGAATGCCATCCATCCATCCTCCAAACGAGAAACAACTTGAAGCACGCATTGCACACACTCGTCATTTGCGCTATAAATAGTTTAACCGCAAAATGCTTCCTACAGTTACTCCACATACGCGCGCTACGTCGTCGTCGTCGTCTACCGTCATTAACATATCTACATATCGTTTGCAAAAAATAGATTCGCGTGCTACTCAATTCGGTCATTTACGTAATCGCCCATGAAACATTCATTACATTTCTTGTTGTTATTATCGTTTACCGCAATACGCAATACTCTTTACATCACCCACAATTTCAATTACCATTTTGTTCCATCGCAAAAAAAAAGAAACGCACAAATTCAGCAAACACTCAGTCCAAGTGGATTGTATGAATATTCATGTTTCGCGTACAGTTAAATAGACATTACATACGCGAACATCACTCCTCAGACGTGCATACAAACAACATCGTGGCGCGCGCGTAGAGTGAAAAGTGTCAGTCAATACTCGAATGCGTTTTTTTTTTGTACATGCTTCATTCCATACTCTGCTTTTACTATTATTCCGCAGAAATAATCGCAGCAGAATTTTGCTGCAATTTGTCGGTTAATTAACAACGCAAACGGTGCAATTGTTTAACTCGAACGCGAATAGCTTTTAATACAATTAGCGCACGTTTAATTCCGGAAGGAACTAGACATTTTACTATACAACTCTGCCTGCACGACTCACTCTGCCTTGGTTAAGTGCAGCAAAACGAATCAAGCCTGATTAGACTGATGCTGCTGCTGTCTGCCATCTGCAGCCATACCATATCGCACGCGGGAATTGCAAGCGACTAGTGAAAACAAGCGCAACGAAAAGCTGTGGAAGTAATTAATTAAACAACGCACAAGCGAGCGAGCGCGTATATCGCGCGACTACACACAATTCAACTTAAACGCTTTTAAAACGCATAACCTACTTTTCAACTGCAACGTGCAGAAATATTAAAATGAAAAATATGCGCTATTCGCTGCTCTTCACTCCAACTTTTACTTTTCGATCGTCGCCGCCGTCGCTCGCGTTTACAATTTGGTTGATTAAAGCATAGGCACAAATCGCAGTTCGATAAAATATAAAAATGGCCATTTGATAAAATCGTGAATTCAAAATCTCATCGTCAACCCCAAAAAAGTCCTCGATGCTCAAAAACCGACCAACGTCATGAAATAACGTTATTTCCGGACCAAACGATGCATCTCAGTTTTTAGAACTTTAAATTAATTTTAGTATAATTTTAATTAGTTGTTACCATAACTCAAAACTCCAAGTATGGAGTTTTAAACAAAGAAATTAGTAATTTAGTAATTTACAGAGTATTCCGACATTAAATTTGCAGTTTTAGATAAAACGAACGCTAAATTCACAACATGGAACAACTTATTCAGTTCTTTTTTCTCGAAAAATGTAACTATTTTTAAACGCAAATTAAGAATTTCATTATTCAATTAAATATATTAAATTCTATACATTATTATTCTACTTTAGACACCCTTCTACATTATTATAATTAACTTTCTTTAATTATTTCGCAGTCTAGATAATAAATTTGAAATTTGAGACTCACTTCGTTTCGTTTCCACCATCAGCTTCATATTTGTTCAACTTGAGAACGAAATTGTTGCTAAACAAACCCTCCGATTACTCGGAAATTTCAGTTAATACTGTATCGATTGGCAAAACAAAATACAAAATTCTCGAAATATTAATTCAATTTACCACAATATCCAACCTCCATCCACTGTGCGATACCTGTTTCAAAAATGACGAATATTGATCAAATTTTCATGTTCAAATCAAAAAACGTTCTGGATAAACAAACTTCGATAAATAGCGATCTATATCACAAGATTATCTAGAATTTTATCTATCAAATCTTACGATAACCTACTAAAATTCAAATCAAAGTTTCCTTTTTACTCAAAAAATTTGACTAATTTCAAACGCCAAGTACAAGTATAACTATTTATTTAAATAAATTAAATTCTATATGTCAATATTCTACTTTAAACACCCTCTGCATTGATATAATTGACTTCCTTTAATCGTGTCACAGTCTTCAGATAATGAATTTTAAATTTGAGAATCACTTTCGCTTTACAACGAAATTATTGCCAAACTAAAACACCTCTTAAAATAAAATATTCCTTATTCCGAAACATCATTTAATACCATATCGATCAGCAAACATTTTTTTAAAAATACTATTATTTCATTTAACGATAACGTCCGACGTCAGCTCGTCAATTAACCAAGCAACCTGCCACTCGGCAGCCAAATATATCCGAAAGTAAACAAACATTTTATTGATTCGTTACAATGACGAAAGTACAAGTATTATCATTATTATTAACATGACAAGTACATGCTAAAATCAATACAAAAACCAGCAATAAAAAACAAACATGTTAATGCCGTTAATAAAATATTATTATCATTTCCGTTCTTCTGAAATACGAAAATCCTTTCGTAATAATTTCCAAAGTTTCTAGTAAATTAACTTGCATTATTTTAATTCCCTATTCGTTCATTTATTAATAATCGTAATCAAGCCAATTAATTGTCAATCAATCATACCAAATACGATAAACAAAAACTCTCATAACCGATTTCACTAATCAACAAAACAACAATAATTGCTGCAAATTATGCTGCGACTTCTTGTTAAACTTCTCAAGCTACTGATGCACACATCTCGTTTTAACCATGGAATTTAGAAAGCATGACCATTTCATTAAAAAACCTCAACGATTCTAATTTGCGCTATATCGATATCCACACTCACCTGCTACGAATAACAGCGTTCAATTTGCGCATTATAAATTAATATTTAACTTGAAGTCAAAACAAAAGATGAACTCAATGAACCGGAAATTGAAAATGACATTACGTACGATTGGAATTCAAGCGCAATAACATGATATAATTCAGCTGTGCACATCATTTACGAGCGATATTGCCCTGTGAACATCTGTTTATCGCATTAATTATTGATGCAGAACATAAGCATTGACTTTTTGACGCCTCGCTCTACACCGAGTTGAGCCGCACATTACTTATTCATCATTTGTTGGCATCTTCAACAAGTTGTTTTTAATACGTGGTGTGCCTGCCTGTTTGTTGTCGTGTGCTCACATTAGCGGAACACTCATGAACTTGGGATGCGTGTTGATAAATTCGCAAAACGACATAAATAACCAATATTAGCTGGCTGACTATCATGTAAACAAACACGAATTGCCATTGCATTTCGAGTGTGCTAATCGCTACAACTTAATGCAAAAAAGTCTTAAAAGATCCTTAAAAGCGTCAATCTGTCGCCGAATGTGTATCACACTTCATAGAGCGAAGCTTTTCCGATTCGACTGGATAACCTACACACTGCTGTAATAAACTATGAAAAAAAACGGATGCTCACCCGTGACGATACTAGACTAGTGCTAGATGACTTTCATTCATTCGGTACTTGAATGGAGCCACGTGAAAATTGATTCACACACACACGATCTCGATGATTGAGGGGCGGTTGGCAAGGGACGCCACCACCAGCGAGTCAGCCGAAGAGCATTCACATTCACTGACCTATAACCAAGATCTCCAAGTCAAAGGCGAACGGCAAACGTGCACGCTGGATGCTCGGGCATTACTAAAGAAGATCACTGCTCTTATCATCAACTTGAATATTACTTATAACAATAGAAACACGAGTCTTTCGCATTTGATTATCACCGATTACACACTGTAATTTACACACGCACCCGTGACACTAGCATCCACCAGCCGCAAGCTCCCCAAGCGACTATACACAACCGACTGATACCTGGCTCTGACAGCTCACGGCTGATGATGCTAGTGTGGAAAATGGCGGCCAAAATCTTTTGGCATTTTAATGTAGGCAACTCATTCACACTAAAATGGACTTACTATGCAACCCAATATTACAAGTAACTACGAAAAGGAACAAATTCCTTAATTAAGACTGCAGGCACATATATAACTGAACTGATGATTGAAATACCAAACTGTTTAATACATAAAACGCCAAAAACTAATTTAACAATTTTGAATGAAACAAAAAATTTAAAACAATTAAAGAAAGAACAGCTTTTCAAGTGTCATGTTTTTTCATGAATGTCAGTCTCATATAAGTCAGAATTCGACTTGCTAACATTAAACGAGTTACACGCTAATCACAGCAATTATCAAAACATTCTTACCCCTAAATCATGGTTGCACGGTTAACTAGCTAAAAAGTACTGGTGAACGCGTATGCTGAGAGAAGAAAACAAGATTTATTGGCTAGCATTGGAATTATTCGACGGACACTACGGCTCCCTCGACACGCCGGATGGTTCATCGATCGTATCAAAGAACTCATCGCCACTTTCGTTGCTAGTATTGCTGACACGCGGCTGCAGCAGCACAGGAATGTCTAACATACGGCCTACCACTTCGAGGCCTATCGGTTCGATTGGAACCGCCGCCAAATCGACACCCAACGAACCGACATCATCCTCGCTAATCGTGCGTTCCGCCTGCGCTGCATCACTGATCGACGACGAGCTCGACGTGTCAATATCCACCTCAACGATTGACGGATGCACTCCTGCAAAAGCTCAAGTGGTATCAGCGAGTTAAACGAACGCACACATCACGTAGAGCCAAATCTGCTTACCTAAACCATCACCTTGGCAGTAGAAATGCGCTTCGTCCGAGTCGTCCGCCCCAGCATGTTCCTCACCAACATAAGAGCCAGCAAACAGTTGAAGCAACCAATGAGGAAACGGATTATTATTATCCGGAATTGCTATAATCGTAATAACTTATATTTAGAAATTTTGTTCTTTGTTTTTTTTTTAGAAAAATCACAGTTGTCGAAGGGTAAATAGGCTTGCAGCAAGGCAATAATGGCACGATTTTATCGGCATTATTGTTTTACTCTTTTGCAGTTGATTGCTGCTGCTCGTGTTGTTGTTGTTGTTTTTGAATTACGATGTTGTTTGTAGTGGAGTGTGGTGAGTTGGTTGATGATATACTACTACCGGGGTCGTTTGCGAGCGACATGCCCGACTCGTCAATATTCTCCACATCTATGATATCAAGCGTGTCCACGTCCGTCTCCACATCACGATATTCCTCCGTGATCGAATCAACATCGTCCATGTGCACCTGCGACGAGGGATCAAAGAGCGCCTCACGCGATGCATGACTTAGGCCGGGATCTTCTCCATTGACAATGTTACACGCTTGTGCCTCCGCGTCTCGACCATCCGGAAGCGCAGGCGCAATTTCATCCGGTACGATATACTCAACGAGGGGATGAATACGAACGATATTACGATTTTCTTGATCCTGATTTTGATTCGGTCCGTCGTTTAGATTTTCATTCGGATCAGGTTCCATAACACCCGCTTCAGCATCTACGATTTGCGCGACGTGCACAACCACATCATCAATCTCGGGATAATTGTTGCCCTCATTGTCGCGATTATTATTAGCTAAATCGCCGTTTTCGACAATAAACTGCGGAATTTCGAGATCGTTAGGCCGCTCGACTACCTCGGCAACAAGTATTTGAGCATCTTCTTCAATATCCAACTTATTCAGCGAGTTGTACATCAGCTCGTTGGCAATACATTTCACGTCCTCCTTGGCGGAATCAGATTCCTCGCTCTCCGACTTCTTAGCGTGCGTCTTCTTGCGTCGCTTCGACGGCAGATTCGACGTACTCGCAACGGGTCCCTTGATCTTAGCCGTACCCGCCGCCGCCGCTGTGGGTGAGGTGAGATTCGTGGCTAGAGCAGCGGCCGCACCTGAAATGCGTCGCCATTCAGAGAAGAGTCTATTATTCATGTACTTCCCATTGCGGGATTGCTCCAAACGTGCTAGGAAGGAAAAGCAAGGATGATGACGAGGTTAGCGGTGGAAATAGTAAGCAAAATCAACGGATACCTCGAATCGAATCTTTCAAATCGTTCACGTCCAACTTCGTAACGGCGAATTGATCTTCAAAGTGCAGGTCGATCGGACTCTGCGGTGACCATTCCGCGTTACTCAACGATTTCTGATATCCGGAATCCACCAGCGGATCGGAAGGAGTGGCTACTTCATCTTTAGCGGCGCCATTCTGCGCTTGCGTCTCTACTAGATCCCAATCCGATTCATTCGTGTTCAAATTCGGCCGTAATGCATCCTCCTCCTGCGACTTGGTACGTTCGGCTTGCTCATCCGCGTCTTCTTCGTGCTCGGACGTTTCGTAGTCGCTTTCCTCCTTCGATGGGGAAGCGTCCATATGAATGTTATATCGCACGCACATGCACCGCTCGCCAGAGCCATTAAGTAAACATTCGACGATGGTGAATTTGGCAGCGGTCAACAAGTCTCTGAAAGCGATCGGGTCGCAAGCCAATAAAACGTTAATGAAAAGAATGCATATGATTTTGAATACGTAACATGCCAAAAGTGACAATACAAATCGCAGTTGACGCGAGTTATTTACCTGATTTCAGCCTCGGTGACAAATTGACTTTCAAAGTTCCTAACGAGTTCGTAGAGCGGTATTTCAACGCATCCCGACTCCTGCTGATAGAAACGACTCGATACGTACGCATGCTGATGTATTTGATAAATCGCCTCGTGGAGAACCCTCTCCGAGCTAGTGCGCGTATCTTCGACAAACGGATACTCAATAACTTGCAGTGTCTTGTAGTATTGATTTGAGTCAGGTTTAATTACGCTATCACAGTGTTTCGCGGCGAGGACGTCGCCAAGTTGGAAGAGATTCGGTTCAAGGAGCATGCGCTGTGCTTCCGAGTAACTTAAGTGTGTACACACACCAAACGACTCATCAGGCTCACTCAAGATGGACGTAGGAGCATGTTCAGGCACTTCACAGCTGACAACTTTGTATTCACGTATGAATACGGCCATTTGCGAACAGCAACCAAGAGATTCTGTGCCTGCAGGTCCTTTACCAACTCCCGAAAATGTCACCGAGTAATCAGGAAATCTAGTTACGATATTTTTACCCCTGTGAGAATGATGATACTGCATTCAAATGCGACTTTTTCAACTGTCAATTCACTTACCAATCCTCAAACTGCTCTCGTGTCCATTCGAATTTGTGATCATCATGCCGAAATCCCGTAAAATTCGGAAAGAGTATGTTAAAGTCTGCATTTGGTGTGGTGAATACTGCCACTTTAGGTTTTGCATAGCCAAACACATTATATGGTAGTGCATCCAGCGTATCAGGATATAAATGCTCAATGCTGTCATGGAACGAAATATTATCATTGTCAATAAGTGGATAAGTCGTACAAATACTCACAGTTCTATGCCAATGATTGCATCAACCTTCTTCAAACGCCAATCAGGATCGGCGATGGATCCAATGAGAATTTCCACTACCAGCTGACCGGCTCGTTGCTTGAGGTAGTCGGCAGTGAGAGGCATCACCTTAAACTTGTTTTCATTGAGCACTTGCTCGTCGATGTCCACGGCAAGCACATGTGTGATATCAGTCAAATGCTTCATGTACTGAAATAAACCGAATTCAGCACAGCCAAAATCCGCAACACACTTCATCTCCTGTCGCCAACGTGGATCTAATAGGACATCCTGCACGGCGGAATAGCGTTGCCGGTAAACTGGTGTTGCAAAGACGAAACACTCCTCTGGATCCAAGGGCATCATCATTTTCGGATCAGTTTCTACCTCAATGTCCTTCTTGGATACGTGCTCTAACGCTAGCAATGCGGCCTGAGCCACGTGGTCACGGTACCATTTAAGCGCAAATTTAAAAACGAAATATAATGAATGAAAAATGATAATCATGGTGGCTGCACACTAGCATGCAAGCACTCGATATAACGTGTTTCCTTCTAAATACTTGCTTAACTCTCAGATTATTGTAAAAGGTTCACAATACACATCACGAAGCACTACAACTGTTGGGTGCTTTACACTGCGGGCCCCGGCCGCCACGGATTAATTACTGGATTCACTTTCACGATGTTCACACAATTCACTAAAATAACTGCATTATTGAGGTTAGATGCACGTTAAACTGTCAAACATTGACTTCCTACTAAACGCATGCGTCGAGCACACTTTGATTTTGCACTTGAACTTTTCACCATCTTCACACGGCAAAATTGCAATACGGCCGGATCTAACCTCAACCTTGTGTGTTTGTTTACATAATTAATGAAATAAGTAAGACTTTAAATTAATGATGAGCTCCGTAATACGACAATTAAAGGTAGCACAGGTGCAGAATGAAATTGAACACTTAGTATGGAGTAATCAATTTGATTTAGTGGCTGTATCCAACATTAAAGGTATACATGCTAATAGTTATATTAATAAAGTTTCTCACTTATTGTCGCTCTAGGTGAAGTAGCACTTTACCGATTATTATTACCAAAAGCATGGGATTTACCACCACCAAAAGAAAATTACAAAGTTACCGCACTTTCCTGGCGACCTGATGGAAAAGTAATTGCAATTGGATACAGTGAAGGTAATACTAATCTATTTACCTAATTACTCAATTCACTTAATTGTTTCCATTAGGTGAAGTGTTACTAATTAATGTAGAAAATAAAAATGTACTACATACGTTTAAAGTACATGGAGAAATAACTTGTATCCAATGGTTACAAGAGAAGACTGATTCAAAGAAGAAAGTTCTATTGCCTGAGAAAGAAGGCAAGAATTATACAGAATTTGTAGTAAGTCAACTTAAATTACCAATAATGGACTATTAACTACTGAAATTAATTTACTTATAGGATTTCTCACAAGATTTTGTACTAAAACCCCCCAACTTAAACAGCTATGAAAGTACTAATAATATGGATGAAGCAAATATGCATCTACTTCATAAACAGAAATTCTTCAACCTGCTACTCATAGGAACCAGTAATGGATTACTCCACATTTCTATATTAGGAAGCTTAAACAGTGGCACCATTGACATCAAAGAAAAACTGAATGAGGATTGCTCTATAATTGATGTCAATATGACTGAACTCCTCGATACTGCAATCATAACAGTAAAGAATGCAGAAAATCAAGTAAAAATTGTCTTCATCAGTACAGAAATATTCAAAACACACATGAAAGAATTATTCTGCCTAGCTATAAAGAACATTGAACTGCATACACTTCTCCAATATCTGAATAAAGCCATTTCTAGTATCATAGAAACATGGGAAAGTATACTTTTGGAAATCGATGCAAAGCTTTCCAAATATGCAAGCAAAGTACCTCAAGGCACCTTATCAACCGATTTCCTCGAGCTCCTCATGTTCGGCATGTGCACTGATGAAATGCAGGAGTTTCTCTTCAATGACATGACAAAACGGGGCCTGGAAAAGTTCGGCCAAAATATCGAAATGAGTTATTTCAATATCCAAAAACTTCTGTTGAAAAACGTAACAAATGTTGGTCAAAATTTAACATTTCATCTATCTGAATTACGTGGTATGTCTCGATTTGCATCACGATACGCTGTAAGTAAAACAAAACAAACTGCAACCGCCATGTTGGAAATATTTTAATAACTCAATTACAGTCACTGGGCATAGATGAACAAAACGTCACAGACGCAATATCAGCAAATGGTTCCTTCTTGATCAAATCCGGCGAGATGCAGCAGATCATCAACAACTCCATGGTGTACTACAAGACATTCTTTCGCTGGTTGTATGCAGCTATTATCAATTTGTTAGACGAACAGGTGCCTCCAGAAGTACCCAGTATGACGCAGCAGGACTTGGCATACATTGCTGAATTTTTGCAATTATTCGATCGCATCGGCAGCGAAAACAATACTACAATCAGAAATAACGATAAGGCCGGATTCATAATGGAGCGTTTGGGCCAGTATCTAGCCGATCGTGATTTGTCCATTGTAACAACAAATGAGGAAAATATATGGACCAATTTAATCGCACAAAACGAGTGCATTCTAAAGCATCCAGCTGTGATAAAACACTATCCGGACATGTCGTTAATTCAGCAAATGAATTTCTTGCAGCGCGCCATCGACAAAATCTTCGTTGAACCGGAAACCGTAATAACACATCATATGAACGTCATTCAACGGCTGAATGTGATGCCAATGAATGATAACGCCGTATTCACAGGTTTCAATACGTCCAGTCAAAGTTTCATGTATGCATTTCCACATCCGGAGCGCAAAAGTATTTACTTTTTAGACTACTTAATCGCTGACAAGATCTGCAGCGCACGCGGAGCTTTACTTCACGCGTACGAAGAGCCCGGTCGTTCATACTCAATCATTGATGTAAAATTCTACACGGAAAACATTCTCTCCGTCATGTTCGAAGACCAACATCGCCAAGCTGTCTTAATGCAATGCTCGCTAGAATCAATATCCGGTCAATTACAAGTCGTACAAACGGATCGCACCTTGACATCGCAGCAGCTAATTGAAATCGATGTAAGTGATAACGGGCGAATAAAAAGCGTCGGAATGTCTGCAACCAGCTTGGCTGTATCCGGAATGCGAAGTGTATCAATCGTCCTGGGCGACAACCGGAAGAAGGTCATCACATACGACATGGAGGGTGAGGAAGAAGATGAAGATGATGCCGATATGACAAACAGCACACTCCGTGAAAGCGACGCAGATGCCAGTATGCAAGATACGAGCGATCTCGAATAATTCAATCACTTAACATTAATTATTTAGAAATATTACACATAATTTCCAGTCAATTATTAACGCATGGATTGTGTTACTTTAATATATATTTTCAAAATGAGAACTATAATAGGTATTTATGTATATTCCATAGTATAGCACTAAAAAGCATCTAATACATAAATATTGATTCGACAATTAATTGTCTCATAATCAAAAATCGACGAAAAGCAAGAGGTCCATATGGAAACACTGTTTCTAAACTTTTTTTTGAAATTCACATTAGACGTGTACAAATTCTTTGGAATTCTATTGCGTGTTCCCTTCATGCAATGCGCAAAAAAATACGCTAATTAATTTTTAGCCGTATAAAACGCAATTGAACTGCGTTGTTGAACGCACACAAACTATCATTCAATCCAAATCGAGTACAATGGTATAAAAACTAGGAAATTCAAAACATTTCATATGTGTTGTTGTTTGTATATCATAAAAAGCGGATTGCATCTGATTGAGAGCGAGAGTAACACTGGTTTTTTTAAAACGAGAAGTTTGCATATCAACTTCTCAGGGGAGAGAGACACACACGAAAAGATCAATTAGTAGTATTACTTTTTTAACACGAATTAGGAGAGGCAGGCAAGGAAATTGCTAATCAAGCATTGTCAAAGAAAACGATGCGTTTAGAATAAATATTGCTATGATTTCTTTGTTCCACTATGACACATTCGGGTATGCGTTTAAAAGTTTGGCGTTCCGCCATTTGCAATTTCTTTGTTTTTGTTAGCAAAACTTGTTTCACTTTGCCTTGGTTTTTTTGTAATATTCAACAACTACATTTAATTATTATATTGCACTTATGTGAGATTTCGACAGTTAAAATCAGTGTCTGTTTTTGGCTTCTTCTTTTGTTTGGAAAATGTGTGGATATGTGAATGTGTTTTTTTTTCTTCAGCAAATCGTTCACGCTTTCTTGTTCCTCTCAATGTAGGAACATATACAATATAATATGTGTGTCTGTATCAGCAATTTACGTATTTCTCAGATGCAACAACAATTTCATCCTTCAAATATTGTTCCACTTGTACGTTATACAACTACTTAGTGCCTGACATGATTGAGCATTAAACTGTGATATATATTATCGTATTACATACTATTTTATATTATATGTATATAAAAAAAGAAAGAAACAAACAACTCAAATAAATGTTTCACTCGTATATCATCGCTACTATGGTTTTGTTTGTTTTGTATTGTTTTGTAAATGGGGGCACTTTAGCTCTGCATGCGGCCATTTACATATGCGTAATAGTTTATAATTAATAAGGAATTTCGAACGATAGAACATCATTTTCACCATCTATAATAATTATACATTTTCTTTAAATATACATCAATTTATATATATATATATATAATATATATTGCAGTTTTTTTTTCTTGTAAAGCAGATAATGCACGCAAGTAAGTAAATTATGAAAACGTGATTGATTGATTGATTGATTCAATCGATTGCACTCGGCGCAATCAAGAAAACACACGCACAAAGAGAGAGCACTTGGAAGCGGAGAGAAGCGAAGAGAAACAGCTGCGGTTGGACGGAATAAATAACAAAAAACGTATTCGAAAATGATTGAGCATAAAGACACGCCGTGCATGTACATATAAATACAATCGTAGAGTAATACTAATCATAATAATCATATTATTATGTATATAGATTATCAATCATTATAAACATTGCATTTGGCTTCTTCATATCTAGTTTTTAGATTTTTCAAAGTGGAAACGCAACAAGCAGACAGACGAGATGTGTAATATTTATATATATAGAGAGTGAGAGAAACGTAAAAAGCCGCATCGTATTGTTACAGCAAAACACATTGTTCACGCG
The DNA here is from genome assembly GCA_030264675.1 of Anaulacaspis nigra. Classification (NCBI taxonomy): domain Eukaryota; kingdom Metazoa; phylum Arthropoda; class Insecta; order Coleoptera; family Staphylinidae; genus Anaulacaspis; species Anaulacaspis nigra. The sequence goes on along the minus strand of JARJDV010000864.1, from coordinate 43,122 downwards.
CGAATTGTACAATGTTTAAAAGGCACACACCTATGACATAAATCTTTTGTTTGTTTCTGTACACATTAGAGTTTTGTCGACAAACGAGCCAATGAACGAACGGGCGGTCAGCCAGTCGGTCTGCCGCCTCTTCATTTGCTACATTTTATCGTCATCGTAATTATTTATCCATCTACACGCTTAATTACCGTTAAATATGGTTACTATCGTACTAATATTATTGCATTTAATCTCTTGGTTTTTCTTTTGTTGCATTGTTCTTGCATAGAATGAAACATCTCAATCATTTCTACATTCAATAATAATAATAATATTTAGGTTTCGCTCTTTTTTGCTCTCGTTATCTACCAAAAAACATTTAAAGCGCGCCCCCTTTCCCCCACCCCCCCAACGCAATATAATGAGAATTTTCCTGAAATATCTACGTTGCAATGTGCGCTGTTCGCTCGCATTTTACGACTTGTTTCAACATTTGCTTTGCGCCTTCGGAATTCGCGAAACTGCCAAATAAAAACGCATTCATTCCCTAAAATCCTACATATCTAAATTGAGATAACACATGGTAACTAATTGATAACAATGTAACACATTCATTAATAATAATAATCATAATGTACAAATCACAACTTTTTATATGCAGCAGAAAAAGGAAATCATCAATAAATTCGATTGTAAAAAAGAAACACGTTCGTATCTCAACCTTCAACAACATTGATATTGATTGTTTGTTTTCTTGGGGGGAAACCAATTAATTGAATATGAGAATTATTTAGCTAGATTAATTAACTTAAGTAACAACTAAAAAAAGCAATAATAAAAATAAGATAGAAAATATTAATTGTAAACTACAAAACTAGGCGTGGTGTAATCCAATTATTGAATGACACTCTCGCACGTCTTTCAAATTTGAAATAGATAGATGTATATATCACACACGTAGCAAATTTCTGATTCATTCACAAAACTAACTAACTGATTAATTAATTAATAAGTAATAATTAACTGAAGCTTAATTAAATTAGGTAACAAATAACATTAAATGTGATGTTCTTCTCTCCTGCGCACATAAACATCATTCATTTGCCAAGAAAATAATGTCTGTGTATAGTGTGTAGTATATAGTGTCGCAATTGCCCTGCTCTAGCATATTTTCATTTCGCTAAATTGGAGGTAGATTAATATATTGCGTTAGTTCTTCAACAATTGCAAACGTACAAAAAAGATAACATTTTTTCGACAAATTATCCCGATAACAAAATTTTACCAATTGATCGCGTATTTCAATTTCAATTAAATGCAAACCACACGCTGCTTTGCTGTTGCCACGCCGAGAACCCAGATAGTATAATATACATGTACGATTACAAAACCCTGGTGTGCTTTTCAGATGAGCGATACAATAATAACTTGATACATAAACACCCTGTGAGTTATACATGGGAGGCGGCTGCAAAACTCCCGCACCCGCCGACTTTTTATTACAGCTATAATTTTGACAAATTAATTCACACGTCCCCCATTACTTTTTGCTTTCGTCTCTGTACGATGGTACGCACGTAGCGAAACTGCAACAACATCATCAACAAAAAAAGGCGTCCGCGTGCGCGCTAAAGAACGGAAGTATGTAGAATTATCCATCGTAATACAAGACCATAAACGTTAACAATTATCGACTATTACAATTATCATTACTTGTGACTGTTTACTGGCTGAGAAGATAAGAACTAATGGCACTGATGAATGAGATATTGCTTGCTGCTGTTGCTTGGTTGCTTGCTTGTCTGTTTGTTCTCCGTCCAGTCCGTTTCATCGGTTATTCGTCGCTGTGTGTAATTGCACGCATAAATATATGTATATGATTGGCGCTGCGCTAATATGTAACTTAGTATCTATGAATATTTGGTATTTTAGCATTTCCATGCAGCAGTATGTACGTAACACGTTCAGTTTTGTTTGTGTTCGATTACATCTGAAGCCGAATGAAAAAACTTGCGTTACCTGAATGTGTGCAGCCACCTCCACCTCCTCTTAAACCTTATTCACTGTTGTTGAAATACTCGGACGCGTTGCCACGGCAGATTGGACAAGTTCGATTTGACTAAAACACGATAGACACATTCATTACAAGAGAAATGTTAAGCAAACCAATCCAAATTGATCAACGAGGAGAGGAGCACACTTACTCGCAGCCACTTGTCGACGCATTTGGCATGGAATTCGTGAGAGCATGGCAAAACGCGCAATAATTGACGCGCTTCAAAATCGCACATGCACACCACGCATGAAGTCTGGTCGCCTTGGTGCGTATCTGCGTTGAATTTGTAGCTGAGCAATTGCTCAATTTCCAACTTGGCGAGACCCCGCGGTTTCGCTTCGCCCAAGCGTTCGGCGAGATTCAGCAACGCCTCGTAGTTTTCAGTCTCCGGGCCCACCGAATCCGAACTGCTCAGATCGGTTTGGCTAAAGGGAGACAGTGGCGGATTGGAGAACATTGCGCTAAAAGAAAAATGGACAGTTAAATGCGGGTCATTAATCACCATTTAGCGTGTGCCTTACAGGAAGTGCAACAAGAAACCGGAATACTGCGGTGGTGGGGCCATTAATGGACCAGGCGGCGGCGCATGCCAGCGAGTGCGCGTCTGTGGGGGTGGCGGCTGCAAACGCGTGGCGCGTCGATTGCGCGCGTGCAGCAACTCCAGCTGCGAATTGCGCGGCTCGGGTCCGATAAATACTGACGGAGAAACTTGCAGGGGTGGCACATGAATCGCTGCGCTACTGCTGCCATTATGGCTGTGCGCATGCAAACTACCGTGATGCTCGTTTATCAGCTCAAAATCGAGACCATCCGGACGCTACAACATTCGAAAGAAAAACGTTATACAACAAATGCGCCTTCAGTGCACGGAGTTGAACAACCTGTGGCGGAATATGTTGATAGTGGCTGGCTGAAATCGGCGGGGGCGACGGGAATGCGCCGTATCCTTGTGTGATAAATTGACCGGACATCAAGGGCGGCGAGTAAACGTTGTGCATGTGCGGCGGCACGCTCGGCGGGTTCGCGCACAAGCACAGCGGCGCCGTGTAGTTCCACATTGGCGGCGGCGGAATCTCGTGATGATGATGGTGGTGATGGTGATGATGGCTGTGCAATGGAATCGGCACAGGACTCTCCATGACCATCACGGTCGACTGATGCGCATGCGGATGCTGCACGGGCGGAGGACTGGGCATAAACGTCGGGCAATGCGGATGATTGAAATCACGCTCACGATAGCGTGGCCGACGCAGAGGTGGACTTCCCTGAAAAGCCCAAAATGTCACACTGACAACATTTTCTGCACGCTAATTGTCGAACGACACCCGTGCATACCTGCATAGTGTGTGTTGACGGCGGGTGCTGGCGTGGCGAACGCCTTGGCGGAGAAGCTGGCTGAGTGGGTAACTCCATATGATGACCAGACCTAGACAATCGGCGTCGCTTGCGCGATGGCGATTCGGACTTGATGCCTTCGTCGCTGCTCTGGCGATTGTAGTATGGCGGTGAATGCTGCTGAAAGTGCACTGGACTCACGCGCACATCTACAACGAGCATAAGGTTAATGCCTACCTGAGGCTCATTTTCGTTTAGCATAATTACCACGTGCATGCCGGCGCTGGTTGAACTCGACTAGCGAGCGATGGTGGTCACCCTGAGGGGAACCCAGGATGCCGGTGGCGTTTTCGCAAATGTTAATGTGCAGCGGAGGGCTGATATGCCGTCTGTCAGATAGACTGAGATGCCTACGATCGGATGCGTAATTCGGACGACGTTCGCCGACCCGGCGCTCCTCTACGACGCGCTGCTGCTCGTTGTAGTGATTATGAATGTGCGAGCTGCGTAGCACAGGACTTAGCTGGGACTTCGGATAGCCACCATGCATGTAGACATTTGTCTCCTTGGGACTGTTGTTCGTAGGCAACGAGCACTCCCTGGAAATAGATGTGTGTCAGCATGAAAGCGAGTATCACAATCAGTCAGTCAGTTTGTGCATCCATTGACAGCGTCTACGAAACGGAAACACGCAGTGAACGTGTTTTGCAGCTGAAAAACGCGTGTGCGGTCATACGCGAACGCCCAACAGTGCAAACACACACGGCGACTCGGTATATTATGACGTACCCTCGGCTGAAATTGTTGTCGGCGTATTCGCGTCCATAATCCTTGTAGCGGTTCGCCCAGCGACTGTGACAATGGCCATGAGCGGACCGTGCTGCATTCGTATGGCGATTGAACGTGGAAGAATTACGACGTGCTTGTCCGTGATTATTGTTATTCATTGTTCACACTGAAACGCACACATATCATGAGAGCGAGACTGCCAGCAGGCCTGACTGAGGAGAGTAGGATTATTTGGAGGACGTCAGTGCGAGCACTGACGAACGGATACAAACAAAAACAAAAAAGTACTACATATGTATGCAGCGCGAGCAATAAGACGACGAGTATGCTTACGAGATGCGCTGCAGACGCTCGCCCCCGACCGTAAAGAGGCACACACGGTCTTCTTCCTCGACGACCAGCTCCTCGCCTGTACAAGGTGATTCACTCGAATTCTATTTGTAACTGTGCACGACACACGCAGGCAGTAGTAGTACATGCACACGACGCGGCGACCAGCCTTGCAATGGCTGGCGAACAGGCCAACAAAACAGGAGCAAAACGTCGTCGACGATGGCGACGACGACGACTAGAGCCAAACACAAAACACGATCGTACGTCGACTGAAGCCTGCTGCTGCGTGCCGTACGCTGAGACTTTGCTGTATGCGTGATGCGTGTGTGTATTGATCCAGTCTATGTCCTCTCGCACTCTCTGTTATTGTACGGCCCATGGACGTACACGCTGTGTGATTCTTGCCACACGACGTAATGAGTAGACACACAAACCGCACTGCGAGCACATACTAGAGATGCGATGCACACCCGCGTATCAGCTGCCTGTGAACCTGGTGGGCGATGCACAAGTGCACTATGCAACGCTGATTGCTCCCTGAATTCCCCTGGATCGCGTCCAGTTCAGTCAGGCAAATGCGGAGAGCTCAGCGCTGCGCCGCCACACACGACTTTTCCTTTTCTATTGTGAAATCGAAGGCTGGGGGCGCCCGCTGCTACGTTCCTCCACCACCGCCGCGACTTTGGCTCTCCCTTGCACTCGCGCTCGTACGTCAGCCTGTACATACATTTGCCTAGCGCTCGTCTCACGCGTTGTGTTTTTGGGATGCTCGGGCGGACACGCAGCCTCCAAGGATGCTGAACATGGCCATAAGAACACCAAATCTACGGTTGAAAGATACGAACACGGACGCGTTCACAGCAAGCAGACGTGAATTTGAGAATGAATAAAATGTTTACCTGCGACGACCTCACGGCCTCCAACTGTGACCTTCTTTGTGCCTTTGAAGAATCCTATTTGATCTTATTCATAGCCGTCTTGAACAATTTGATATTGACTAGAACAACTAAAACAAATTATTAATACCAATTAGACAAATGGCACATTTTACTAAATAAATTTATGGTTATGTTTATGATAAGTAAATACTATTATTATTGCACAGGTGGCGCTGAGGATATGATGGTGTCAATTTTTAATTGGGTCTTTGCCCAGCTGGGGTCCTTTTAATCGAATTTATAACCTATTATGCTTTTCAAGTAAATTCAGGTGCTTATCTTCGGCCTCCCATGGTGCTATACTTTAATTTAATTGTAACTATTGGATAATTAAATAAATTTATGAATAAAACTCCTACGCTGTCTGTTTGCTAACATATAAAAGAACCAGCCACAGGTATGTTTGTAAACAATGATTGTGCATTGGTGGTGTGGTTTGGCAATATAGGTTATATTTATGCGGGATGTTTTTTTTAGTGACCTCCTCGTGCAGATATTTCCAAATACTTTCGTACTGATTTGTTCATATTTACAAAGCGATCAACGTTAGCGAGCGCTACACGAACTGTTGCTAAGCTCCATGCGAGAGGTTTACTCGTTGAACGGTCGTTTTTTCGAAACCGCTTTCTATTTGTGTATCGGTGGGCCTCGTCCAACACGTTGAAAGACCAATTCGGGCCACAAGGAGCGAACAGGCTGGTTTCATAACGAGTTGTTTGTACGCGGCAGCTGAGAGGGGATAAAGCGTTACATCGATTGACGCAGGGAACGTGACGCAAGGCACAACGAACGAGCGCCGAGGAGGCAGTTGTTTTTGTGAGAGCGAAGTGGAAGGAAGTGTTGTGTGCACGTGTAGAGAATCGAGCCGTGCAGAGAGAGCCATAGGCTGAGCAGCAGAGCATAATAATAAAGTAGCGTCAAGTTCGATTCGTATGCTCCCAACGCAAAGTGATTAGCCGATCCTTGATTGCATCGATCCGATATCATTCTGCTGCGTAGTTTTGATTAGTGTGAACTGATAATATATATTCGGCAGCTTCGAGAGGAGAAAAATAGTGATTTGATCAAGCTCAACAGCAGGTGCGAGGCGGCGCAAGCTAGACGGAGACGAGCGATTGTTGTGTGGTGAGTTGTTGTTGTTGTTTGACAAATCCGGCGTTATACCGAGAGGTGCCAGACGGCACGTAGACCGCCGCCGTTGTGCGCTCCTGGGGCATTCCGACGAACGCAACGCTCGCACATATGGTGATAAACATCGGCGAGCAGCCATTTTGAAGTCACATCCTTTGTTGTGGTTGTCAGAACGCGTCCATTTTGTGAAAGCAAAATATTCGCGTGGGGCCCCACTCTGTCGGTCGTCGCTGAGCGAATATCGACACGAGAGCCACTTTCAGCGTCCATGCACGCAGCGCAACAACGCATTCGTGGAGAGCGAACGAGCCATTCGAGAATAGCGAGCCGCCGCAGCTGTGAGCTGTATATCAACAACAGCAGCAGCACCGTCGTCGCGAGTGCTGTTATGAAACGCATACGAACGAGGACAAGCAGAGACTGTTATTGTTGTTGTTGCGCGGAAGACGCAGCGATTGCCAGCTGTGGCTGTGACTGCTACTACTACTGTTGTTGGCTGATCGACGACGATCTGTGATATTCGGTGTGTTAACCCAGAACGCAAAACCAAGAACATACAGGTCGAAGCATTTTACGTTTTTACCTACTTTCTAAAGAAGTATATATATATATCATATATATATATAATACAAATTAAACTAGCGCAAAAAGTATAAACTATGGCGAAGAACAATCCTGAAGTACAAAACCGCAGTAGCGCCGTAAAGAACAGTGCGAGTGCAGCACAGCAGCGCACAAAATCGCACGGCAGCAGCCCGAGGAATTTTCGAGCCATCTCGGCGGCGATAAACATCCCCGCCAGCGAACAGCAGCATTCGCCGAGGCAGTCGCCGCCGTCCTCGGTGGGCACCAATTCACCGCGCACGTCGCCCGGTCTGCTCGCCGGCCACTATGCCGGCTGCAAGTTCACCGAGCCGCCTCTACCATCCGCGCTACCGTCGCCCCCGCAGCACTGGATGCAGCAGCACGCGCGCACCGCGGCACACCCGTCGCCCGGCATTATTGCGTCGTGCGGCAAGCAGCAGCAGGGCCCTGACATGCTCGCGCAGCATCTTAAAATGCTGCTCAAGGTGCAGGCCTGAAACAGCGCAACGTCGCGCATCATCAACAAACAACATCGTACGACGAACAAGACATTGACAATTCTGCGGGACAGTAGTGTAACCAAATCGATGGTGATGAACAATAATAATAATCAATCAATCCATAGGGACAGTAGGCAGAGTGCGCTCACTAAATCCGAACGCGTGGACAAATAAATGCAGTTACGAAAATCAATCAATTACTAATAATCAATGAACGGAAGCTGGGACTGAGTCGCAGAAGATGCAGAGAATATATTTAAATAATGCGGAACTATTATTTTAATGAGAATGCAAACAAATTGCAGAAAACAATAATTATCTAAGTCCGATATATATATATATTATAATATCAATATTGAGAAATAGTAGCGAGTGAACACGACAATATGGGCAAAATGTCGAATTTCGATTAAGCTTGTGGGAGAAGATGAAGATGAGGAGGGGACGACGACGAAAGAATCTAATTTTGCCATTGTCCGAAATTGAATCGATTGCGGAGAATGCAAACGTAATGGCTTTAATAATTACTAGTTGAACGAAGGGGAAATTAGAATTAATAATGATGATGATAATGATGTATTGTCCTGTTCAGCCGCAACTGTGATATAGTAATTATTATTCAAGCAATCCGACAAACAAAGCCGGTTGCTGCAAAACTCTTTAATATGTGTATATAGAACTTAACAGAAACGGAGCAAACGAAAGAGAGCATAAATGAGAGAGAAATCTGAGCGAGAGAGCGAACGCGCATTTAAAGTATTTCGCAGGAGAACAGAGAGAGAGAGAAGGAGAGAGCAAAATTCTCCAAGAGAGTATATATATATGCTATATATGGTTCTGTAAAGATTCAAACAATACAAAAATAATGTGTTAATATGGTAATTCTAAATGTGATTTTTTCGGTTTTAATGTTTGTTATAATATTGCGCGTTGGCATGGACGGAATTGGCATCGAAGCGGAACACACAACTAACTAACCTATCAATCGATGACAAAGATTTAAAGTCAACATTTAAAAATATACGATAAAATCGTCTTCGACTCTAGCAGATTGATTTGCATGCGCATTGCAAACACGCACAAGCTCTAGTTGATCGATTTTCTACATCGATCTGTACTGATTTTTATTATTAATTATAAGGATTGTGCGGCCGTCTGGCGGATGTTTGCAGTGGTGTGTGCAAGATGCATTCTCGAAGACGACCCAAAAAAATATAATGTACTTTTTGGCGCTTCGTCCACGTGGGGGGAGCGCTCTCTTTAATTTTAGTAACGATGTGATTATTTGATAGAGGGAACTCGTGCAAAGCTTTAATCGCGTGCTTCAATGCCAATCTCCCGAAAGACGGACGAAGACAAACGAAGAGTGCAAAAGCCAACCGCGCGCTGCGAATGAGAGAGGCAGATATTTGCAAAGATTATATATTAGAGGTTTATTATTCGTGGAGGCGCTCGGCGCAAAGAGACAGATGCGGATTGCAAAAACGCCGTCCTTCAAAACGATAAGAGCACACAGAAGAGAGAGAGAACGAGAGAGAAAGAAGGGGCGTTGTATTTTTGTTAAAAACGATGAAAGATACCTTATTCGAAAGAGACGAGAATATAATAAATATGCAAAAAATACAAAAAAGATAACATTGATAATGCAGTACAAACTATATGTGTAATCACGATTTTAATCATAGAGGATATTTGAAGACAAGAAAACTAAGTAGCTCGTAAGTTTATTAAGATACTCAGCGATGCTGATAAGATACTATCTCTTGTGCAACGAAATGTGCATTGTTCTAAAGCAGAAGAAATAGAGGAAAACGCACACGCAAGCCGAGCGTACACTGCAGTGCAAACAATAGTAACAAACGCATTTCGAATCATATTGTGCAGTGTGGCAGAGAGAAAGAGTAGAAATTTTTAGAAATTAGCGAGAACAGAGAGAATGAAACACATTTTTTATTGCATTGTACGCTCGTCGACGCTTGTGACGTGAACGACGACAAGATATAGAACGGAGAAAAAAGCGATTCCAAAGTCTTTTGTAAAGACATCAAAGAGCGACACACGTGTGGTGTGTTGACATCATTCATTTGGATCAACATTGGCGCAGCTAGTGTGCGAGCAGCGAAGCACACGACGTCATTCACAAATAATATGGTCCAAGGCGAATCAGTGATGTGCAATATAATAAAAACATTATTTCAATCACCAAAAAATACACACATATATGTGCGCAGATGCAACATTATATTATTATTAATCATCTACTTAAATGAGGAGAGCGCAAAACGCACTTCTGTTAGGATTAAGATTTATTTGTTGTGTTATCGAACGATGAACGATCAGTTTGAAAGCTCTGTGTAAGCGTTTTGCGCCTCTTTGGATGTATTTTCATAAAGCGCACAATTTTCTAAGGATTCAGAGAGTTAAATCATTTTAAGTTATCAAACAACAACAATAGTCAAGTCAAGTATGTCGTATTTGTTTAACCATTTTTGGAATCTCGAAAGTAATCAATTGGTTCATTTTGCGCGTTGGACGCAAAAAATAACATGTATTTAATTTTAAGTTCGTTATTAGATTTTAAGATAGAAAGAGATCTCATGCATTATCATTCAGAGAGCAAACACAGCATCCGAAACGAATGAAACATTCGAGCAATAATCACAAGTAATTTTTGATTTTCTCTCTCTCGAAGTTTTTAGTTTTTAAAGCAACAACGACAACAAACATGGTTGTGTGTTGTGTGTGTAAATGATTTTGCATTGAAAAATATGTTTACTTGCGCGTTTTTTGTTTTTGATGAAAGTAATCAGAACAGTTCAGTGCGTAAATGCTTTAATTACTATTAACTAATGATTATTATTTTTTGTTAACGTAACGATTACGTTTGTTTCCGCATAGCAACGGCAGTTGAATAATTTAAACAATTACACGAAACATATACATACATACCATATGCAGCCAAAAGTAACAAACAAACAAATTGAGAACGCAATCGCAACATTTGTAAATACGATACATTCGTAATAGCTGTCCTCATCGTGTGCATAATGATCATAAGTTTCTCCATCCTCTTTGTAAAATTAAGCAACTGTGATACCTGACGATTATCCCAGCATCAAAACACACTCTCACACATAACACACAACACGAAAGAAATTGTATAAGAAATCCACACACGCTCATCATTTGTATACATTTGATACACACCGCAAAATTAACTACTGTATGTAAGATTTGTTTGTTGAACAAACAAAAATCAAATCAATCTCCCCCTTTTATCCCTGCCAAAATTACAAACCCTTCGTAGTCAATTACTTGGCTAAAGAAATCTGGTCAATTAAACTATACACATACCCTCAATCACACTTTTTCCTTTCATTATCCTTCAACTATCCAACATCCCTTCCCAATCCCTACCCAAAACAGAAACAATCGTTTGATTGAAAATGCAAAACAAAACATGAAAACATGGCCTTCACAGAGGACAAGGACGAATCCCAGGGATCCGCTAGCCGGGAATTGTGCCAGGGTCTCCAGGGCGAGGAGGCTTCTAGTGGGGAAACAATTAACAAGGTTTGGAAGTAATTTTATCTACTTGGTTTTAATCCCGCTCCTATTGTTTTAGATCACTCGTCAGGGTTAACTATGTGTGAGTAAATGCTCTACGAGATAACGGAGTGAAAGCATTATCGACGACGGAAATGATGAATCGGATCAATTCACTATTTTTAGTCGATTTCCATAAGCGAACGTGTTTATCCAAAACAAATTACAAAAACCTACGGATGAGTTATTAATAGATAACCGTCGTCGCGGATTCGAGAAGTCAACAAATGTCGCATATTTCAAACCTGTTGTTTGCGCACCATCTAAGGAAAACCCAACTTGGCGATTTCAGTCACGTAGCTAGCCATACGTTGTTTTGATAATACGATGTAATTTTACGCCGCATAATCTCCCAGTGAGTAAGTTAGAAAGTATATTGCACTTACCTCGTCGTTTTTGCTTGCAGCGTGTTTGTACTCCTACTATGTCAGCGATTTCATTGTTGTGGGATGACTTGTTGACTCAGCACAACGACGATACATGTGATATTTACAGTCTAATTAAACCCGTTGATAAGCTCATTTACATGAACATTTTTATAACTTGTTTTTACGCGTTCGCGATATTTACACTATTTTTAGGACGTATTGTGTATAACCAAACTAATGAGTGTAACCATAGTAACACACGCAGATAACCCGAACCCGTGTTAAACGCTTTGACTCGCAAATATTTATGTTTGATAAGAAGTATGAACACCGATAAGAACAAATAAAACGAATTTATCCAGGCGATTGTCATATTAATAACAATTGCAAGTAATGTGACCCACACCTAACCTGAAAAATTGCCTTATGCCTATGTTCACTATAAACGAATATAATTTGATAAGTTTCTTTTATAATGAACGCAAGTAAGTTCGTTGTCACCCATACCTAACCTCAAAAGAATGCATGCCCAATGCGCATGACCAAATAAACTAAAATATTTTTCAAATATAATTTGATAAATTTTGTTTTCCTAGATTATTTCCATCATTATTCATCACAAATGATGTTGGCGTTACTAACGCGTTCAATCAATATAGTGGTTCGTCATGCGCAGTTTCTAGAAGGCTTTTTAAAACAATCAGATAAGAATGTATGAATAAATTTAAAACAATTTAGAATAAATTACACCCAATACGTATTATGTTTGCATTAATCATGCTCGTGATTAACAAATAAGCCTTCGTTTTGTTTCAATTCTACACTAAACTCTTTGCGCGTCCTTGAGATTTACAACGCTAAAATACTGCGTCATTTGAATTATTGCGTAACGAATCGTATCGTATCTCCCTATATCCGTACACAAAATAAAATCATGTCGAATTGAAGTAGCTGCTTGTATTTAATAAAAATTATTTGTATCATTCAAGATCGCTTCTCGTGTTAAATCGACGAAAATATGGCATAAATTAGTCTCTAACAACATATAAAACATTAACAACTATCAGTAGTAACTTAGCAATACTTTCCAGGCGAGTACAAAGGATTTCTAAGTGCTTGGAGGAGAGCGTTTGAAAATCGTATTATTGTACAATTTGGTTGCTTTCTTTTATTTAATGTTATTAGTATTCCTCACTATTCTCTTTAAGTATTTAATTTTATAAAATAAATATTCATCAGAATCTTTCTTTATCCTCCCGATATCATTATTATGTAACTAGAACTATCATCAAATCTTTACATTTTGTTGTTGTTTTTGTTTGTTAGGTATGTCGATGACGAAAGAAACCAATTTTTCAGGTTGTCGATAGATAAATGAAAACAAAAATTCTACAAATTTTACAATAACCATGAAAACGATAACACTTTTAAGTAATTATTCGCATCGTTAATTTATACATATATATCTGAAATTTTTTTTACAAAATTATCTGATTATTATCATAAGTCAAAATGAAACAAGTGTGCCCGCAAAAATTACTATTCAATTCGGCTACGATTAATTCTTACGTTTTCGTTAATTAAATCTTTGTTCCGTTCTGCAATGAGCGAAATCCGTCACTCAAAACACGCTCGCACTTACTTGTCCCTATAGCTCCAATTATTAATAACTATTTACAAGGCGTCGCTTAGCTTATTTAGTTGCGAACGCGTCAGTTTTGAGTAATGTTTTACGAGAACAACAATTATTTATTAATAATGTCAAGCAATCGCGCGCATCGCATACGTCGTCGGTTGCCCATTTTAAACATTTGGTTTTGCTCTTAACACGAGACATGAAACGAATAGTAAGTAAGTAGTAAAAGAAAAATGAAGAAAGAACCTAATCGAACGTGGAACAGCGTATGTCTCTACTTAGCTTTCTCACAGAGAAAATTATTTATGAATTATTACGATGTTTTCTCTAGTTAGCACCCAAACATGCCCGAGCCGCAAGGATATTCTCCTCATGCTCGCAACATCACCATTGGGCCTGCGTTTTTTGGTTTTCATTTGTTTCAGTTTTGTGTGAATATAAAAACTTACAGCATACTTTTTCTTTTATACAATTAGAGGGACTCTATTCTCATTTGAAATTGAACTATAACAATAGTTTTCCCGTCTTCGTCAGCCACGATGGATGGCAATAAAAAAACATTTTCCTCCATTCCAATCGTCCTCATCCATTCACCATTTGCATTCGATCGAAACCAGCCATATTCATTTTTGGATAATCATCATATATTTGGAATCTCGTTACTAGTCTCACTGTTTCGCGTTTCGTTTCTATCATTTTCGCTTCGCACTATATATAATGCTCATTCGACTTTAGCAAATACCAAATTAAGTCTATCTTAGAATTACAAGTTAACTATTTACAATACTAAAAAGCAACAACAAGTATTGAAATATTGTACACTTTAAATATTATCGCATCACAGACGTTTTCTGAACCAAAAACAATACAATTTCCAAAGCTTTTTCTCTTTCGTTTTTTTCTTTTGTTTCAGTTTCAGATCGAGGTGCTTAGTGAGAACCGCAACCGGACTCCCCTAATAAATTCGGAACCCAAAGCTCATATCAAATTAACTCGGCTTGGGTAGCGCGCGCGTGTATGTCTCCTATACATATTAACCTAATTAATTAATTAATTTACACATTGATTTGCACATCAAATGCTCACGATGTAATTAAATAATGTGCATTTTGTTTAGATCACAGTTTTTATAAATATATTCTGTGTTCTCTAACGTGCAATACTATCATCATCGTTATCATCAATTGATGGGAGCGCGCATCATCGCTCTCGGTAGTTGAAACAATTCGAAGCGACAACGTGCCTGCCGCATCACCGCAAAACAAAATCAATTAACGCAAATAAATGAGTTATGCAACGACGACACGAAGTAGACGAACGCCCAGTTGCATGTGGGGTAAAAGAAAACAAATACAGAACGCGAACAGATTGCCCATCTGGGGCAAAGCAAGGACCAGTGACGATTTTACTATTCTGGAAAACTAGTCGAGACCGCCAGCTGGATGATGTTGTTGTTGTTGTTAATCACACAACAGAGGACCAAAGTGAATCTATGCGGACCACGCTAAACAACGTTCCTTTACCTTGGAGGCCGCTCACGTAAACCCTCGCCCTCCCATTCGGGATCATTGGGATCCTCATCGCCGTACGCCGACTCAGTCGATTCACTATCGTGATCTCCTGCGGGCTCATCATCTTTATTTCGACGCACGGCTATCGGCAGTTCCTCCTCTTTCGCATAGTCGCGAGCGCGGGTATTGGTCATTAAACGATGGTCGTCCGGCATGCAGTTAAGCATCCGTTCGTACATCTCGTTCGACAGCGGGAATATGCGTTTTTCGTACGGTGGCACCTCGTTCTCATAGGCTGTATAATGACTGTCATCTCTTTCGCGGATGGAGCGCATTTGGGAAATTGTACGTCGTCTTACCACAGAAGTCATGGCCATCGAGTTGGCATCATCAACGGGCAGTGGCGTTGCCGGCGGCGACGTCAGCGGCGAGTAATCGTTCAATACGCTCGCAGCACTTGACGTCGACGGTTGCGCATCCACCTGGGGCGTCGGTGCCGGCGACATTGGATCCGGTGTATTGCCGCCACTCGATTCAGCGCGGCTATCCGTGCGCCGATTCGCACGCGACCGCCCATAACCAATCGGCAGCTTGAGAAAGCTTAAGAACTTCTTACGCTCATCCTGCGCGCATTTCTCATGGCAAATAGCAACTGCGAGTTCAGAAAGGTCTTCCTCAAGTTCATCCTAAAATGTATTCGAAAATAGTACGTTTTCTAAGAAGTAATCGACAGCAAATACATTTTTCATAAACTTGCACAAAATAAATATATTCGTCAAACGAAACTCTGATATACGATATGATTAAATCTTCTAACCTTTTCGTGCTCTTCTTCCTTTTCGTTGACGGGGCTGCTCGAACTTCCGCTATTTTCTTGACTAGGTTTAACACTGCCATTGTTCTTCTCGGGTCGGCTTGTTGATGTGCCACTTTCAATGCCTCGCTCAGCCAGACGCCACCTACAAACGCACGCAATTTTTAGGAATGTTTACAATTGCGCCGCAATCAAAGATAAGCTGCAAATACTCACTTTGGCGTTAGAATCTCTTTGTACTGCAATCGCTCAACGCGCGTCGATGACGCAACACTGTACGGTATAATAATATCATCTATGTCGTACGAATCCGTCATGCGATTGCGTTTTATTCCACCACTTATCGTATGCGTGAGGAGCGGCGATGAACTCGGCGAATCAAATTTCCCTGATGAATTTATTCCAAGAGCCTCAATTTCCTCATCAGCCCCATCCGAGCCGAGCGATTGCGCCGACGACATGCGCGCTCGCTTTTTGCTCCGATTTACGCTCTGGCAGCGCGAACCCTTTCGGCCTCGATGTCGGTTTTTGATTTCTACAAATTGAAACAAATGAAAACAACCCGTCCAGTACACCTAGAACTTGTAATGTGCAAAACTACGAAACATACTTGCTGCAATTGCAGTTGCTGTACCTGGTTTAATCATTCGGTTATATTTCTTACGATGCTCATTATTCTTATTCCGTGGCCGATCACTGTCCGACGTCACCGTCGACGAGGGCATCGACGATTTATCGCCACTGCGATCGGCTTTATTGTACTTTAAGGACTTCAGATTGGTACGACAACTCCGTTGTTGCCATTCCGTCGTCTTCATAATGCCGCTCATATACACCGATGCCGAAACATCTAAAATATCACCAAACATTAGACGCCGTGTCGTAATTTGATCATCCACCACTTGTGTGTGATGTGCACTCACCTTCGTTCAGCGAAAAGACTGAATGGAACGCCGGATCGAGGAACGCCAGATTCTCGTTGCGACTAATATACTCGGAATGATCGCGCGGATACGTGGGATCTGTGCGGCCAGTACAAAGCGCACACGTTGTCTGAGGAGGTGTACAAGTGCAGCGCACGGTGGACGGACGCGCCGCTTTTTTGGAAACAGCATGCAGGCCGGTGACTTGCAACAGTTTGCGCTTGCGGAAATTGATAAGCGGCCGCGTGCGCGCACACTGGTACTCCACCGTCGTCGGCTTGGACGTGCAGCTGGATGTCTCGCCGTTGCGCAGCGGCGAAGAGCCGGGCAATTGCCCGCGGTAACCATTGAGACAGTGCGGCGGCGATGACATATGTGGCGGACTTGCACCGCCTAACCGCACCAGTTCCTTGCTTTGGCGTACCTTACGATGCAATTCAGTGTGCTGTCGAATTTTGTACTCCAAATCCGCCACCTGCGACTGAATCCACGTCCATTTACTTGCGATTGCGGCACGGGCTGTGGCATAATTCCATGCCGCTCGCTTACGACTAAAAGCAACAAACTATTAGCAAACTCTCCGCAGAAAAAAACGGCATGTTTCAAGTTGATACTCACACTGGGAGGCTTTGTTGATGTGGATTGGTAAAATTATCATCTTCGTCACAACTGTCACCGCCAGAACTGCTCACCGTTGCGTCCGAATCGACTTCGTCTTGTACGAATCGCATCTGCGACTCCAACTGGCCAAAGACATTGCGCAACTCGGATTTCTCACTGGCTGTCCACGGCGGCAACATAAACACCTGACCGGGGGTGGCGGGCGCCGGTGATCGAAACGGCGTTGCCAGATCGGTGGACGCAAAGTACTTTGCCTGCTTCTGTCGGCAGGCGTTGTTGGCGAGCACGGTGTTGCTTAATTCGAGCTTCTTGATAAGATTCTTGGTCGAGCTACACGAGATCGGTGTCGGCGGTGGGTGCTCACTAACATTGTTAACAGGGACCAGCTCTTCAACAAGGACATTATTCGTATTCGATGTAGAAGGTACCGGTTTGGGACGCCACATAGTTCGGTGCACGTGCTCGTAGACGCCGACCACCTCGCCACTTACATGCTGACCCATCGTATAGGCCTGATACTTTCGCAGGCGGCGCAGAAGCGCATCCAGTCTGCGTTCGAGATTAGCCTGTTTCTTAACAACATCAACGAGTCGCTCCTTCGCCTGCGACTCCTTGATCGACGTGCTGCTCTCATTAAGCGTATCGTCCATGCTCATCACGTCCACGTTGAATAGATCCAGAATGGCGGCGGGGTCGTCGGCGGCCAGCTCGGCACCGCTGCCGTCTATCGATTTGAACGCCTTCATGAGCTCGTCGGCGTCTTCGTCCGGCAGGTTGTTGAAGATCTGGTCGACGTCCGCGTCGGCCTTGAGCAGGTCGTTCATGTCGTCCAGGCTCACCTTGCGCAGCCCCATTCTGTCGTCGGCCTCGGCCGTTGGAGACGCGCCGTCGAGGCAATGGCTCATAATTTCGCCGCCGCTCGCCGGCGCGAAGCCGTTCAGGACTGGCGTCGCCTCTGCAGTGGTAGCGGCGAGCGCATCATCCCCGTTGCTGTCGCGCGGCTTCCCGGTGCCCGTGAGCGTCGCCTGCGTGAAGAGGTCGCCGTTGCTCTTGCCGTTCGCCGTCGATGCAGAGCTGACCGGCGACGCTGTCTGCTGGTCGACGGGCAGCTTGAACGTCTGCGTCTGGTTGGGTTCAGTGAGGGCCGGCGCCATGACCACCTCCGCGTGGGGATGCCTCACCGAGGCTGTGCGCAATCCCATTCATTCAGGTTTTACTCACATGTATGGGGGGTCGGCGCGATCGACTTTCCAAAGGGGTTCGTTCGCTTCACACACAACACCAACTGGTTTTTCGCGATGCGTACGCGCACTCACGTAACGTGCCCGCTGTACTCTTCCAGAAATAATGTTCGCACTCGCGTCCGATCGCCGTATGAAAAGTAATTCACGCACACGTTGTTTAATGAACGGAACGCGCGGAGAAGTCCTTCGAAACGAGTGCGCTGGTCGTAGCCCTCCGTGATGCGAAAGGTAGCAATCAGGACTGTGTCTTACAGCATTCACAGAAAACACCTGAAGGTTGCCCGCTGCGATCCGTTAGTTGTTTATTGACGCATCATGTTTTTCGTTGTCGTCGCCGGTTTTTGTTTTTCTAGCGCGACCGGCAATTGTCTGCCATCGCTCCAGATGATGATAAGGCGTGCGCGCCAGCCTGCTAATCGCCAACGAATCCTAATGCGTGTTGTCTGCAAGAAGAAGTCGTCGCACGCATTATTTACATCCGATAAGAGGCACTCGCCGCCGTCCAATGCACGTGATGCACACCCCAATTGGAGTCTTACGATCCCGCCGATGCGTCATACGATAAGGAAGCTCCTCGCGCAGCTATCAGCAAACATCGCACCGATTGCACCACTTATATGCGCGCATACATCACACACCGGGAGGCACGATTTCCCGACTTTCTCGGCGGCAGCCTGTGCGGATGATGATCTTCTCAAGTGTCTCTCCCTTCGGCGTACGCGCCGACGACACCGTCGCACTCACAGTTCGCAATTTCACAGTAACGCGTCACCGCGTGCTTATCCAAACCTATCCCACGGAACGTGCACGCGTTCGTCCAGCCTCAATGCAAACGCGCCGAGCCGTCGAAATAAGATTTACAACAATGGCGCCGCTAAACCAGGCAGCGGGCAGCACACACTAACACACGCGTTCGACGCTCGCTGCGCGACACGACATGTAATACACCACCAGGCGAAAACAAGCGCGTTGTGACTACGAATCCCACTTCCTCTTCGTTCTACAATTACCGCGCGATCCGTCGCGTCGTCGTCAATGTGTACTTTTGTACCGCACACGAATGCAGGCACACACTCACTCACACGCCAAGTGTGTGCATACGCATCGAAGCACTAATGGTTTTTTACACTGCGCGAGCAACACAAACACACACCGGAGTTGATTACAATTTATTTATATATCATAACGCAACACACGCGCCACCACTGTAAACGCCTCCCGTCTTATGCGTACGATTTCCTGGTTAATGACAACACCTCACCAACGTAGCTTGCACTGCCAGGACGCTTTGTTATGGAGGAATTGCGCGTATCACTTCAGCGCGTCCAGAAATTCGATGAGCAACTAACAAAATTTGCTCGCAGTACAGCGACGACATCTGCATGCGCTTCTAGTGGTTCGCAAGCAGGTTGTGATGTCAGCGTCCCGCCGGCCATGTTGCTGCTAAATCTTCTTAACGCGGCAAATTCAAAATCCATCGATGTAGGCCATCATCCCCTGAAATTCAAAATAAACTCATTAATTGTCTCCATGGAAATCCCGAATTTGTTTGGAGAAGACTCTTTCACCTCCTTCCATGCACCGCCATTGAGTCAACTTGTATAAGCATTTTTACTCTATTGATATTCATGCATTTATTGCAATGCAGATAGAAATCAACAAAAAGTAAATGTTTGATCCATTAATAGACTTAATGAAGCCCTATGATAAACAAATATGATAAATGCCATTATCTATCATGAAAGAATTTGATAAAAATGTTATAAATGCAGCTTTGGTGTTTGCAGCCAGCTAATAGCGCATCAACTGAATATTATAATGAATGGACCTAAAGGATAACAATTATAATGTTATATAGTGAATTTTCGCGCTTATGAGTAAATAATTTATGAAAATGGAATCATTGTTTTGATTAGGTTATGACACTTGAGTGAAAATATTTTGAATATAAAATTTTGGAGTTCTTACAAATATACTCACTTGGCAGCTCGCGCTACTTAATTACTTCTTTAAAATTGGACCTCATAGTTAAGAACTGGTCCATATTAAGTGGTAACGTATATATTTCGCGAAAAACTTGCATCGCTCTTTGCAATGTTGATCTGGTGTTGTCTCTGAATGTATCTTGAAAAGTGATATACTGAATTAGTAGGCTAGCAGTACATGCAATCTGAATAGAAAAGGATAGTTAGATGATTCTCAGCAAGTGCAAAAAAGTGAGGTATAGTTTTGCCCACATAACACTAGAGGCGCTGTGTATTTCGACTTATTTAAATTCGCATGTTTAAATACAAATACCTTATATGCCATAGCAATAACCCCTTAGTGCGCTCGTAATCACGTTGTAAATTTCTGAAACTTAAAAACTCAATTTAAGACTTATTAAACAATACCAAAATGAGTGTAGACCACTTTGCTATATCATATGAATCCTGTACTGCACAGGTGACAAGTTGTTAATCTTTAATTTTGATAATTAAAGCAATTGTATCCAAGAAGCTCGATATACATTAATATTATTTTTTTTGCAGATTGCAAATACTACTAGATTACTAGGCTTTGCTGAAAGTGAACTATTTGCAACCAGAATTAAGAAGTACAAGCTGCTAACACAAGGGGATGATGTTAAACAAGTTTATGAGATAAATCTTTCACTGCAGGTGAACACGAACATTTAAATTTATTTTTTACTGGCTTATACTTATGCATTTGTTGTTGTCCACATTCAGGATATTGATTATGGTTTTAATGTAGGAGACGCAATTGGTATTGTGCCAAAGAATAATCCAGATGAAGTTCATCAAATTTTAGACAAACTTAACTTGCTACATGTTTGTGATGATACTTACACATTAACTGTAAATGAGACAAGTAAAAAGAAAATTTCTCCAGCAATTCCTAAAGTGGCAACATTAAGAATTCTCTTCTCAGAATATTTGGAAATTAGATCAGTGCCCAAAAAGGTAACATTTCTGAGATTCTATGCAAAGTCCAAGTTAATAATTACTTTTTAGACATTCCTAAAGGTGTTATCATCTTATGCTACAAATAATGAAGACATTGAATCACTCCTTGCATTAGCACATCCCAAAAGTACAACATATCCAGCATTCATGCACTCTGATGGAAAATCCTTGCTGGGAATTCTGAAGAAATATGCATCACTACAACCACCAGTTGAAAAACTTTTAGAGTACATGGAACCTATAAAACCACGCTTTTATTCCATATCTTCCGCACCTGAGGATGCCAAATTATGCATAACATTTTCAGTTATTCAACTGAATGAAAAATTCAGAGGTGTATGTACTGGCTATTTGCAGGATATGCTTGTGAATGATAAATATTTAGAAAGTGACAATGTCGTAAAGTTTTACTTTCGGAAATCGAGTAACTTTTTACGATTTAATGACGATGAGGCCTCCAAACCTTTGATTTTAATAGCACCTGGTACTGGTGTAGCACCATTCGTTGGTTTATTACAAAGCAGGTATGCAAATCGCGTACACATTCAGTTTGGCGAGACGCTTTTGTTCTTTGGTTGTCGTTACACAGATAGAGATTTTATTTACAAGGACGAAATCCACAAATTTAAGGATGCTAATGTCTTAAGTGATTTCTTCGTTGCTGCATCACGAGAAACAAATGAGAAAATCTATGTGCAGGATAAAATTATAGAAAATGGTGTACGTGTGGCAGATTTACTAGTAAATCAAGATGCGCAAATCCGATTATGCGGTGATGCAAATAACCTCATGAAGGATGTTGATAATTCCTTGATGGAGGTTTTAAGTGAACATTCAAAAATGAACCGGGAAGAAAGTCAAGCTTTTGTTGATGCATTAAAGCAACAAGGCAAATACACCACAGATATTTGGCTCTAACACGAATGCTAGAATTGCGCATTTTATTTTATGCGTAAATGGTATAAATGTAAATGCGTATAAAGTTCCAAATTGGTAAAATATACCTCGACAATTGCTTTATGCGCTGAGCGATAATACATTATATAAAAATACATATCTATACATAATAAATCAATCAATACCTAATAAAACTCTTTCTTCGGCTTGGCATCTAATTAAGGCACAATTTCGTATTCACTTTCTGGTTTCGTATTTGCATTAAGTTTCCAGCGTTATCGAACCTGGGGAATGCATTGCGGTCGAATGTTAATAAGGGAGATCAATTAAACTGTCCAAGTTATTGTTTCTACGTGCGGTTTGCGCTGCGAAGGAATTGAGAAACAGTTGATGTCAATCAGCTGGATAGTTTTGTCGTGGAGCTAATCCTTCCCTAGTACTTGTCGTGCAGCTTTGATGAGTGGCGTTAGAGACTCTAGTGGTGCTCGATCTGAGAGGAACTCGTGTCTAAGTAGTTCATCCGAACCGGCACGTTCGTCCACGTCAACTTGCAAACACCAATCGATAAAGCTGCGAAGACTTGGCGTTAATTGCTCCCATTTATCAATATGCGGACGGCCGTTGGCCGCAATCAAGTAAAGCGCACGAATTGGCGTCTCTTTGAGATATGGTGGTTCACCGTATATCATCTCAATGACCATAATGCCTAATGACCAGATATCCACCTTTTTGCCATACAGTTTACGCGATACCACTTCGGGTGCCATCCAAAACGGAGTGCCCACCATGGTTTCACGCTGTTCGTCGCCGCTGACATTGGCGCAATAGCCAAAGTCGGTCACTTTCACAGCGCCATTCATTCCTAGCAAAATGTTGTCCGACTTTATGTCGCGGTGAATGACACCTCTCGAGTGCAGGTATTGAATACCGCCGAGCACTTCGTAACAGACGGCTGCAATCTGTTGCGGTTTCATGATCGTTTCGGTGACAACATCGGTCAGTGAACCACCATCCAGCAGTTCCATCACCACCCACAAATGCTCATTAGTCATAATAAATGCTTCCAGGAAATTGACCAAGTTCTTGTGCTTCAAGTCCTTCAAGATGATGATTTCACTAAGCAGCAACTCCTTGCGATTCTGACGCAGCATGTCGATATCTTTAATGGCAACTTCTTGCAACGTTTCGTTATTAATGGCGGCGAACACAATACCGCAGGCGCCTGCACCCAAATCGCGGTTCTTTCGGGTGTATTTGAGCGTTGGATCTTCACGACTGCAAATCTTTGCCAACTCAAGCAAATAGTCATCATCTGTCATAGTAATGTCGTTCTCCTTGGTCCTTCGCAACGTTACCGTTTCGGTGTTGTCAATGTTTAAGTCGTCCAAACTGCGTGCTAGGTCTTTGGGCTTTTTGGGTTTTAGTTTAGGAGGTGCAATGTACGTTTCACTATAGTCAGATCGCTGTGGTGCGACTTTCAATTGCGGGCGGATGGTACAACTATCTAATGAAGAGTTGGATGCAGAGGAATCTGATGTTTGACTATTTGTATCTTTCTGCTTCATGTACTTGGCAATTTGACGCATTTCCTCTGCAATGTCCTTTTCAAGGGCCAGCTTCTTCTCTGGCCCTTTGTGCTGGGCATAGTTGAAGAATTTAACTGCGTCTACGGCTGCATCCGGATGTTCAATAATCTCATTCTTTGTCAATTGTTTACCTGGGAGAAAACATAACTTAATATGTCACTTTGAAAGTAGCATGTTTACGTACCCAGCTGACGAACCCATGAATCTGGCAATCCGACGAGATGCCCATGCTTATTCACTTTCACATGGATATCGTGGTGAACATCCGTCGGAGGCCCAATAACCGAGGGTGCGTTCATACTGATGTCATCTTTGGTTGATTCTTTGCGAAAGTATTTCTTGAACGTATTCATCTTCACGACTAGATTATGGCATAATTGTTTAGGTGGTCACGCAATGGGGAGTGGTGTTTATTAATTTATTGATTCGGTATCGCACAATGCACTTTGTCGCAATTAGAACACTTATCAGAGGTAAGGCACTCGGTCGCGTTTCTCGTGGAAATAATTTTGGGTGTGTGGTCGTATGAAGGAATTTAAACACGCAGTGATAGTAATCTACAGCAGTTTCTCCTGCTAAGAAATGCAGACAAAGAAGTATCATCCATGCATACGTGTCATAGACAAAGATGCAAGCCATAATTGCACATGATAATGGGGGCGCTGTTCTTATTGCAAATTACATTAATTGCTCGCAAGTTACGCGCATGAATCATTTAATTTTAAAACTATTTCAATACTTTATACATTCTCAACTATCTTGCTGAAAATTTGAGCATACTTTACTACCATTTTTATGGAGGAGAAACCAACCCATAATGCAATGAAACACGATTCTCAACATGTCAACAAAAGGATCATTAAAAACTAATTTAAACGCATTAGAAAATTGCATGGGAGGTGCGTCGCTATCTTTCATATTTATAAATATATTTACAAAATCTATATGTACAGCGATCTTTTACAAATATTTATGATTTTCTCATCAATGGTAATCAATATCGTATGAAGTAATTTTAATCAATTGATATACACATAAATATTCCAATAATCAATTTCTCATAATTATTAAAGAAAATAATACGGCGATGAAAATTTCTTTACAAACAAAAAATTAACTACGATACAAAAACCGGCGCAAAAAGGGCCTTCGCAAATAATGAGTGTATAAGGGTGGGTGTTGGATTGACTAACAATGTAACAATTATATATACAAGTACTACAAATGTACAAAAAATGAAATTCAGCAGGTGCCTCCACGTGTTCTATAATTGTCGTAGTCTTCGAGGCGAGGGGGGAAATGCTGATTTGGGTGTGTGTTCATACAGTGTGGAGATAGATGTGTCCGGGAGAAAAAGTTTATATCTGTTTATCACAATAACGTAATAAATATTACTACGCCATGTCCACCGTTTCGCATTGCGTCGTTCGCAAAGGCAGTGTATGCTTTTATTGCGGCGTCCGTAGTCAGCACGGGCTGCATTGCTAATGTAACAACTCCGGCAGTAAATTGCTTCCGTCAATCACTATCCGACATCACCTTTTTCCGCTTTTTCGCTTGCTTTGGCTTGACAATTTCTTCCTCCTAAAAATGTAAACAAATGATAACTTCAAACCTCATCGTGCACACGCAATTGAAATTAATTACCTCGCTGGATTCCTCCGACGATTCAGAAATTTCTTTAGCATTACGCTTATTCGTCGTTTTACGCGTTGCGTTCCGGCCACGACCGCCCTTATTCTTTATCGCCGGCTCCTCCTCTTCGGTGAGCGCAAACAGATCACTAAACTGCTTCTTCTGACTGTCGTTGCTATTGTTCTGCGCGACCACGAGCGCCTTCTGCATCGGTTCCAGACTGTACAGTGCGAGCGCGTTGTGTTGTTCGCACTTGACACGAATGTGATCCAGATGCGCAAGCACTTGATCCGCACTTGGCACCGTGCTGCTTAGGCTCTTATTACCAGAGCGTTTCCGTTTATTCGGCGAGGTAGATGGATAGCGTGTGCTCAGTAAACTGGCCAGCAGTTCAGCTACTTTATCGATATAACTGTCGCTCCAGTGCTTGATAATTGTAAAAACGAGCGGATCGCCCTTATCACGCACGTCACGCGAAAACAGATACTTAATAAAGTCAGCCGTGGGTTTCTCCTGTTTCATCATCAGCGTGATGGCTGTCAACGCCTCCGAATGCTGTCGATAGTCAAGATGCGCGATCAGCGGTAGAATCGCGTCCAGACTAATGTCATGCGCCTGAATCAACTGCCAGAGAAAGAATTGTTCTATGCTCTCCCAACTCAGACTCGTCTTTAGCAGCGACTGCAAACTGTCGCTCTTAAACATAGATAAGCGTCCCTGGATGATTTTCCCAATTAGCATTTGCAATTGTTTTGCGTCGATCGTCGACAGAATAACACGCAATATTTGCGCATTGTTCACAGTCTGTTGCTTAAAGTCCTTGTACAGATCGGGTACTATGTACAGCATTAGGTTGTTCTCGTGGATGTGACACGCGTTAAGGTCGTCGTACAAGCAATTATCGACTTTCTTATCAATATTATGACAAAACTCCTTGTAGATGGACGTACGCAATGCGTTCTGCTTGCCTACTTCAGTCTTCTCCGATTTGATAACGTGCTGCACTTTCAAATAGTACAAAAGTAGATATCCGACGCAATTATTCAGCGCATGCATTTCGGCTAGCAGTTTAAGAATTGCATGCTTACCAGGATCATCTAAGCTGAAGCGATTGTAAAGCACCTTAAATATGACAAACAACGGTGATTTAATACTATCAGCCAGACCCTCCTCAGTCACTGGGTTCGGAAACATAACATTCAAATCGTCCTGTAAAACTTGTACGCACATCTTCGCTAAGGCCGGTATAACTTCGAGGTCTTCATCGAGAGCTACCACATGGTCGAGTAAAGTTTCCGTCAACTGGCTCCGCTTCTCTTTATCCTTTTCGGTTTGCAATTGCGTAAGGGTATTTTTCAATGGTCCATCCATGATGCTATTATCGTTGGTCTTTTCCCGCTGACGCACCTTGGCTAAGGGTAGGTCGTCATCGTCTGTGTCCTCTTCGGGTGTTGGGACAATTGGCGATTGCTCCTCCTCATCGTCACTGAATGCCGGCTCGTCAATATGCACAGTGTGATTATTGAACTCCTCATCTTCGACGCGTGACGAGGACTCCACCGGCTCCACGGACATAACACAGAACTCTTTGAAAGTTGAGCGAATCATATTGCGCAGATCACGATCCAACTTGTTGTTGTCGAAGAGTGGCAACAGTGAGGGCAGCACTCGCTTCTCTAAAATCTGACGCAGGGATGAGAAAATGCCATGACGTACCTTCTCCGCCAATGGCGGGTAGAAATTGCCGATGATGCGACACAAGAAATCCAGCAACGTCGCAGAAACGGCCGGATGTGATCGCATTGAATGATGCATTACTAAAATAGCAGGCTCAATGTTCATAATATTGTCCTTTTCACTGTCGAATATAAGCCAGTCGTAGAAGAGCGCCAACTTCGCATTAGACACTGCGACCGCACTCGTACAGGTTGTCAGCAACCAGCCAATTACCGCCCAACGCGGTATCAACTCTGAGCAGAGCATGTCGTTTGTCGGATGGATAACACCGACAATGAAGCGTATCATATCACAGCGTAGGCTCTGTGACTCCGGGGTAGCTAAATATTGCCTTTGGAACCAGTCTTGGTATCGTTTGTGATTCCCGAAGCGCACATGTGCGGTTAGGAACACCAGTTTGCGCTCCATTTCCGGCGTCAGCCGTGACTGCAGATACCGCCGAGAGGTGCGCATCTGCAGCAGCTGGAGGACGCCAGTGAATGTGGGACACAGACTTCTGGGATTCGTGAGGATATCCTTCCACAGCGCTTCGAATTCGGGAATACGCGCAACGTTCTGCAACAAGCGCACCAGGTCTCTGCCGATTACGATGCACTCTAGGAACTTCTCGCGGAATAGCGAAACGATAAAGTTCACTTCCTTCGATCGCAACGCACTCAAATAGGGCGCGTTGTGATCTTCAATGAGCCTGAGGTAGGTGTAAACAACGGCTGGCAACAGTACGGGCGACTTCTCCAGCCACACACGGTATTCGAGGTAAATATCAAGAAGCGTATCGATGAGTTGAATGTTTTTCGGCGACACATCGCCTCCAGCAGCGTGCCGCATCAAGTTCATGCACAATGTGTCCACGTTATTCACGCCATTGCGTATAAACTCGCGTATCAGCCACAACAGTTGCGATTTGGCGATGTCGGTGAAACGTAGATACCGTTCCAGCACTACTTGGGAAAGGTGTGCCATCATCATGGCAAAGCCATCGCAAGTAATTAGTGTCAAGTCGCGATAATGCTTAACTGCGTTGGGCGGGTCGACGAGAACGGCGACCACCAGACCCAAGGAGATCTCCTCATAGCCCTTCTCCTTGACCAGCGCATTGTTGAACGCTTCGTGCGACTCCTTATCACTAAGACCCGCTGTGAGCGTTTGAACTATTTGAAAGTAGCGATCCAATTTCTAAAAAACATAGACAATCATTAGTACATTCTATGGAAGTGTTTGCAATCTTATTAGATGTTTGAAACTTTTTCGAATTACGCGCGCCACATGCGTGTGTGCTGCCGCACGTAGTCACAGAGGTTAGAGTGGTTGCTGACATTGCGCGTATGTGACACACGGGCAAGAACGGCGTACACCACAATGGCCGCGTTTCGACAGCGACGAAAGCGAACATTGTGCAGTGCTGGTGGATGCACAAGCACCGTGAGCTGCAAGGGAAATGATATCTAGAAAAATTAAATGGATGGATTACCTCATCAATCTCGTCGCGACACTCGATCGCGGATGTCACGAATAGTCGACTATTTGCCGCTGCTTGATTCTTCGCACTCTGATCCATGCCTCACGGAGCGAATCAAGTCGCAATTGCGGCGAAAACAACAAAAACAAGAGTCGAAGAATAGCGAAAATGATATCGAGAAGATGTACGGGGAGGGCTCCCCGTACGCACGCAAATACAATGGATGCACACCAGGTCTCTTTGCTCGTTCTCGTTTAGCCAGCCAGCCCGAACAAATAATGGGCAAACGCAACAACGTAGAATTTCGTTCGATGGATGAAGCAATGGTTAGTGCTCGAATATAGGAATCGAGCACGGGATCTGGTGCCCAACGACGGGCCGCATTGCTCCCGTTCCTCCTCGAAGGAAATTGTTTGCTCTCTGCGAAGGTGCTGTGCGCTGCTGCGGTGGAAAGCAGGCAGCGAGGGAGCAGCGCGCATTTGCGTGTGTGCTATGCGTGTGACAATCGCTGCTTGTGTGCGTCGTCGTCGTAGCTGTCGGTAATGCAGAAGTGTGCTGTGAATCCGCGTTCTCAAAGAGCCAAAGTGTGTGACGACTGGTGTATGGACGAGTCAGGCGTATGCCTGTGTGAAGCGTCAGTGAAGTTCTATAGTGTGCATGTGTTGCGGGCGGCGCTCGTGGCGAACTTGCACGACGAGCGTCGATCGTATACGCGGCACTATGAGCGAGACAGATGATCGATGCGAGAGAAGGACGCGCGCGCGGCTTTTTACTGCATATGTGTGCGCAAGAGTGGTGCTACTCGTGCCCGTATAATACACGTACTTCGTTGACGTCGTCTCGATGCTTATGGGCGAACGAGCCAGGCAAACAGCGGCGCACGGGCGTACACGATATCGCGACGACGGCTAAGAGACAACTAGACGGGGGACTGGTGCGGCAGCGCTTTTAAAACTTGGCGGCGTATCGAGGCGACCACGACGCCGCTCTTGCGTCCCACACTGTATACAACGCATATCTACAGTGTGTACGCATCAAACTATACGATAGGTTCCACATCTTATTTGACGCGCTCTTTAATCGGCTTCGCAGACAAATTGGAATAAAAAATTTAATTAACATAACTCAACCTCCACCATGATAAACAAGCGTATGCATTAAAAAATTGAAACCTATCAAATATGTTCTCATCTAATGGCAAAATTACTTCTGAAAGCTCTATTAGTATAGCAAGTAATAAATCAAAACATATGTTGAATGGATTCTACTTTTCCAAGCCGACAATACATATGCACTATTCTTGACTGGCTGTATGGTGTTTGCAGATGTGCGTTGTAAAAGAATTGTCGCAATCGGAGGGGCTACGCTATATAGCCGGCAGTGCATACCTAAGTGCGCGATGCGACTCATGTGTTTGCTCATCTTTCCTCATATTGCATCCTTTCATTTATTTTCACATGCACTTCTATTAAAAACGCACAGGGCAGTATTTAAGATTTATTCAGGACCGTACTATAAAAATTTAAGAAATAATTTTATTTTTCCATTTTTATTTCGCAAATTACGCGTCTACATCCCCGGAATGCATTTTTTAAATATATAAAGCTACATTGGTTTCATTGGTCAATGTGGAGAAAAGAATTGCGCTCATTGAATAAAACAAATCTAATTCAAAAACTAACAGTTTTATGATAACAAAATAAAATTAAATATAGGTTAAAAGTGAAACAAGTAAATGCTTACCAAGAAATAAAATTTCACTAAAAATCACATTAAAAATAACTTGTGTAAAGAAATACACAATTTCTCTCTACATTTTGCCTTTACGAAATCGCTGCCTCGCTTGTGATTTGGTGTAACGATTACGCGTTTTACCATTTTTGCCTAATTCATCATCTTCATCAATCCCTTCAGGATCTTCCAGCTTGTTAGGTTGAAGTTCTGACTTTTTACTGCTCTTTCTTGCAGAATGAATAAACTTTGCAACAAAATAGCCCAACAAAGAAATGGCAATTGTAGCAAACACCATGACCAATGGATGCTGAAATAATCAGAATTAGTGATTGTGATGAATTGATGTAAATTTAATTTTACTGTTGGATTTGCAGTTAACATATAATCTGAGATCAGTATGATAACACCAAGTACGATTCCAATACCAGCACCAACCCAAGGCACTTGTGCATCTTCAGTCTTCTCCTTGATAACAGCTCGCTGAGCTTTCTCAACTGAGCTGAATATGCTTTGGTCATCAGGTTTAAGTCTTAAGGCAATTTCATAGGACTCTGCTGCTTCAATGTAATGACCAGTGGCAAATTCCACTTCGCCTCGCCGGAAATACCCCTTTGCCCATTCGGGATTTAAGGAAATAGTTTGCAAAGCGTCATCCATGGCCAGAGAATACTGCTTCAGTTTAAGGAATGCAAATGAACGATTGCTGTACAACGCGTAGTTTTTTGGATCGCGTTTAATCCCGTGCGTATAATGCAGCATTGCTTCTTCATACTTTCCGTCTTTGATGGCCGCATTTCCCAATTCTTTGATACTTTCCACAGACTGTGATGTGGTATTGGCTTCCTATAAAGTGGTATTGAACAGAGATTTTTTTATTATATCATTTGAACAATTAAGTACCTCTGTTGCTTCATCCATGTCGTGGACTTATGGCACACCAACGCGTAATAAATGATTAACGATGGTTTTAATTTAAATTAATTGCTGTTGTTTATCGATAACATATCCCCGAATACAGTCCGAGTTTAACAAGATGACTTTGTAAATATTTAGGTTAGATCACTAGTTGACACCGTAGCGCTCTCTGCAAATAACTTTTTTTGATGCATACTTTGGCGGGATATTAGAATTTTGAATAACCATCAATTATGTTTAATTTCATTGTCTAACAAATATGAAAGTATTTTATTGTCATTGTTAAAATTAGCCAAGACGTTGTCAATTCCAAAAATTTGATTGTTAAAATTTAAAAAAAACTATAAATTGACATTTATTAGATTTTACAGCAATTTGTGGAATTTAAAATCATAATTAGTTATATCTGAGTACTGTCTAAATTTAAAATGTAATTAAGATATACGTTGTTAAAGTTCATTTGATTATATAAAAATTCTGAGGCGCATTCCTTTGTTGCTGGGGTTGCATAGGCATGCATTAATTAGGTCAAATTTTAAAAGACTAAATATTAATAATGATGCGAAATAAATCAAATTAAGTGATTTCTCCACGTTATTAAAAGTGATACAAGTTTGTGTTGAAATTTCAAATTTTGCATTGATAAAAACTGTTTTGCACCTCTTGAAAGTACTAGTTTCGCATTTGACCGCTTGTTGACATTAACATAACCATTTTATTTTTATATTTTATTAGTTTTTAAAATCATGGATAAACAAATAAGTGATGAATTAGTGAGTGCTGCAAACATAATGATGGTAATTATAATATTAATTCCCAATTAATGCATCGTTTAATTCATCATAATATTCCAACAGGCAGCACCTAACCTGGTAACACAGGATCAACGGCGGTCTGCTGAAAATGTTTTTCTCAATTTTCGCAAAACGAAGTCGCCTTATAATTTGTGTAGACAACTCCTAGAACAATGCGACCATGATTATGTTAAGTTTGAAGCAGCTGAAACTATTAAAGGAGCGCTGATCCGTGAATGGCGTTTTCTGGATGATTCTGATATTGTTGTTCTTAGAAGCTATCTTATGAATTATGTATGCAGTAATAAACTAGCATCGTTTGTGCAGGAAAGGCTGCTGCAGGTGATTGCAATAATGGTTAAGAGGGCAAGTATTGATGATCTGGGGATTGAGCGCAGTAGTATAATGCAGGAGATTGAAGCACTGATATTAAATTGTGATACAACTCAAGTATGTAAAAACTATCTCTGAAGGTATTCTGGTGTGCATTCTTTATCTTATTATTTTAGCAAATTCTTGGCTGCAGATTAATTCTAAATATAATGCAAGAATATGGAAACACAGCAAACTCCACAGATGTAGGACTACCATTTATGAGACATGTCAAAGCTAAAGTTGAATTTGAAATACATGCGTTGCAACGCATATTTCAATTCTGTATCAATGTCCTTTCTGAATTGATGAAGAACGACTCACCATATCCTCCAAACATTGCACTGTTGCTTCAAAATATTTTAAATGTAGCTGA
Organism: Anaulacaspis nigra; assembly: GCA_030264675.1. NCBI lineage: Eukaryota > Metazoa > Arthropoda > Insecta > Coleoptera > Staphylinidae > Anaulacaspis > Anaulacaspis nigra. The sequence continues at coordinate 10,282 of JARJDV010000864.1, read as the reverse complement.
GAGTGTCCTAACATGGAATAGTGCAATGAGGTTTTCATCAGCAATTAGAATGATTGAAAGCGCGCGCGGCGTTGAGAAAACAACAAATTTACAATTAAGTGCTTCATGGCGTGAATTAATGATATCGCCCATGTTGCTACCACTGATGTTCCAAGTCTATTGGAAGGTGCGCGATTTGCCTGAGCTTAGCCAGAATGCTATGACCTGTTTGGTGCAATTATCATCAGTAAATGGTGCTTGTCTAAAGGACAATGAATTGAAATATTTAACTTTATACCTGGAGAATTTCTTAAAGTTGGTGACTAGTTTTACTATTAAACCAAATGAAGTAATTGGTATATCTACAATTATTCTCAATATTCAATTGATATATAAACAGGAGTTTATGAATCTTTCACGAGAGATCCTAGCTTCGTATGTTGATGAAATCACACGTCTCACCTGTTTATTTATTGAAGGTGCAAATGTGGATGAAAGGGTAAAGTTTAAAGTCATGTGTTATGTGGTTGTTTGTTTAATTAAGCTGGAGTTGTAGGTGAGAAATGATAATTTTATTTGTGCGTTTACAACGATATTCGAAGCGTGGACTGTGGTGATCGGCGAGTACCGTGGACAGGTCGACGTTTTTAAGCCGTCCGCGGTGCAAATTTTCAATACGTATTTACAATATCACTTGGCTCCCCCGGATGGACGACGAGCACGGTCTGATGATGAAGTAGAGGAGGATGAAGATAATGACCGTATCAAGTATCAGGATCATTTACAAGCGATCGGGCTTTTGGGACGTAATGTTCTAGAACATAGTTTGCCATTGCTTTCAAAGTAAGGGTTTGCTATGTTTGTGATAAATCAGAGGAGTAATTAACTGAATTTTAGGCTTTTGGAAAATCGGATAGGACAATTGGCTCAACGCTTGCAAGCCATGTACCAGCAAGCAATGACTTATGACGACTCTGTGCAGTTAGAGAATCTCTTTGAGGATATTCATTGGCTGGTTCTCATTGCAGGACATACGCTATGCATGGATAGCGTAGGTGAAACACCCTTGATTCCTTATGAAGTGATGAGACATTCGGCTGTAAGTTTCGATAAAGGCGAGAGTGACTTGGACTCGACGCTGAAGACGATGGCCAGCGTACGACAACCGGATTTGGCTGCTGACTCCGTTCAAAAGTGCGATCCGGCAATTCGGATCTTTGCGAATGTTTTGAATTTATGTGCAATGGAGTCACGAGCACATGAAAACAATTTGGGTGCATTTATGAGCCCGGAAGTTGGATGTACGCTAATGTGGTTCCTGAAGAGGTGGTGCTTATCTTATTTACTGCCCATGGAGGATTATTATGACGAATTAAGTTTACCGTTGATACGTGCGCTGGGGAAGGATACAGAAGGCGCAACGTTTGCTATTAACTTCCTCTTGGAGAAAATCCAGTCAAATCTGTATTGCTGCAAGGATGAAGCTGTTTTGTTACGCGATACAGTGGAAATCTTTGCTGATATGGTTGCTGTTAAGGATAAAGCTGTACACATTGTGAAAATGGAAGGCTTGTGGAATTTGATTAAACTTCAGATGAATATTCCACCAGGAGTTCTGCCGCCGAATGTGCGACGGGGTTTATACAAGGGATTTGTCCTTGTTTGCGCAGGCCTTTCCGAAGCCGATGAGCAGGCTGACTATTGCAAACAGGTGCTCAAGCCGGTTGAACAACGACTGAAATCGATATTGTGCCAAGAGAACTTTAATCGAGTTTACCATGAGGAGACTATTAAAATTGAACTGATTGATATTATTGAGAAACTCGTCGGCGTATCGAAAGGTACAACACCGGCGACAGCTCGTCTGGTTTTTGATTTCCTAGTGCCTATACTTTCGGAATTACCAACGTTGTTGGCACTCTATCATAATTATCGAGTCATCGTGCAGCTAATTCTGGAACTGTTTGGTCAGTGTGCCCAAAATATTCTGTGTTACTTGGATGGGCCTAAAAGTCATCGAATCTACGAATGCACGTACCATGCAGTTGAAACATATTCCAAATATAATGTAAATCGATTCAGTAATGATGCTTCGGACGAAGAGGATAACTTGGAGGATCTTAGTTTATTAGTGGACTTGTTGTCTTCGGTTTTGTCCAACAATTGGCTGAAAATTGGCACGCTAAGTTTGAATGAAGACGATCTTAGTGCGTCGGATGTCGCACTTTATGGACTGCAATTTCTGATGCCACTTATGACTGTTGATCTTCTCAAATATCCAAAATTGTGCTTGCAATATTATCGACTTTTGATACTTTTCAGTGATATTTATCCGCGCAAGGTAGCCACGCTTGATGACCAGATGCTGAAGAGTATTTTGGCTTCCGTTGAACTGGGCATTACAAAGTTTACCTCGGATGTGGTGCAAATTTGTTTGGACTTTATTGCGACGATGACACTCTTCGTACACGAGAATCAAATGCACGGTACTAAACTTTACGAGTTGCTGCTGCCTTTCCTTAATTTGGTCATGGATATGGCGCTTTCACAACAAATCAACTCCGATTCGACGACATCGCTGTCATCCTGTGTCTTCTCACTGATTACTTGCTTTAGTGATCAGTATCAAATGCTCGTGCAGGGCCTGATCAATCAACAAACTGAAGAAATGGTAGCTAATCGATTGATTGAGGAGTTTAACAGACTAGCGCAACACACGAATAAGCGCTTCTTTTCGAAAGAATTTGATAAATTTATGGCAAACGTGCATGGACTTTTATTGATCAAGTAAAATGAGCATTTTTGTGGAGATTCAATAATAATAAGTAATTTTTTAATAACGTCGTTATTATTTCCCTGGAAGAAATGAGAGAAAATGCTGATTCAACATATCACAGACGGTTATAATTTCAACGAATTTAATTTAATGTTGAAGTTGTTTTTCATACTGCTCGATCCAGAATTGGGTGAGATTCATGTAGAAGAGTGGTCCTTCGGGCGCGTAATCTATGTATACATGTTTGCCGTTGTGTTTGCGTTGCGCAGGTTCGATTTGTGTGCCTTCGTGCCATTCATTAAAACTTGTGATTGAAATAAAGGAAGCACCTGAACCTAGTGCTGTTCGCCAAGCTACATCGTAATATTGACCATGACGACGAGGTCGAATGCTTTGGCTGTTCCATGGTCTTATGTTGGTATCCAAATATCCAGGACCCACGGAAGGTGCAAAGAATAAATCATTTTGCTTTGCATATCTTCCAAGATTTTTCCAATTTTTCCACGTGCTACCGTAGGAGAAGCTGTTTGCTGCAAAGTATGTGTAGAAGCCATCAAAGTGACTTTTCTTAATATGGGTCCGGTGATTTAAGTCCACCAATAATCCCAAGAAAATGCCATCTATGGGCGTGCCACGGATAGTTTGTCGTCCTTTTTTACTGAGCATATCGCGCCATGCGTATTCGGGAATTAGATATGAGTCGTAAACATAGAAAACGGGCACTTCGTTGACGCTATTTGGGTATTTTCGCATTCGGAATAAAGCTGGATGAGTCCCGAAGCGTTGCATGAAATCCTCGAGATATGTGCGCAGATTTGCGGGATGACGTGCCGCATAAGGTTCAATATGTAATGCGATTTTAATGTTGAATGTCAATGCCGCTGCGAATAATTTGTCCATTATGGGGTCGGGGCTATCGGGATAGTTTGGAGGTGCCCATGATAACACGATGACACCTATTCCTGCATTGCGCAATTGTCGCATGTGTGTTTTGATTACATTTGGATCGTTGGAACTGTAGCATCCTAGAGCAGGATAATAATTGCTTCCAATGTCGGCGGGTGCATTGTGTGCACCTGTGGGGTACACGTGTGTATCATCGTATTTCCAATTCGGGATGAATGAATGGTTCCAATGACGATAGCTGCCATCATGTTCGGGATTCGCGTACCAGGCATAGTAGAAAATATGCGTTTTGTAGTTTGGCAGTAAACCCGTGCGATTATTAACGCGGATATTGCGAGGCATATCAAAGCGCTCTTTGAGCCGTTCCACTTTTCGTTTCAGCATTTGATTGCGCAGCGCTGCGTTATCGAATACGTTGCCAGTGAGGATTAAATGTTCTCTAACAATGTCCACCTCAGTTGTGCTGTCCACATTGTCGATAACAGCTTGCAGACTAGCAGCATGAATTTCATCTCGATGCGGTTCTTCGGCGAGTTGCAGAAGCGCAAATGTGACGAGAAGAAGGCTAATGATTAGCACAATGCGGCATTTCGTTGCGATGCGTCGTGTCAAGCATTGCATGATTACATCGTGTTTCTAAAAATCAATGAACCTTTGTCACAGCGCATGGGTACATTAAATAATAATGCGGTATTTACTTTCAGTTTTACTGGTTGATTGTCCACGTCTCCTGCCACCGGCACTTTCTCCATTTAGGAAAACTACCGTTCTCTTAGAAATACAGCACAGATTTATTACGCGTTCGTCATACTGTATAGACAATTTGATAGGGATGAATCTGGGTCATTGCACAACTCCTGCGAATCGCAGAATTTCGTTTTGCGCAGGATTCGCATCCTTTTACAGCGCGTGCTCCATCTACAGTGCAAATTTGAGTTTGAAAATAAATTGGCTAATTAGCTGCTCGATTCGAAATTCAGATTCCAATTTTACATATATTTCTGTAGCTTTTGTCTGCATTCAAATCTTCTGTTTGTTGGATCTAGTATTTTGAACATGTTGGTGTTCGTCCTGATTTTGGTTAATGGTCCGAGCTTCTAGTGTTTACAAATGGAGACGTAGATAGAAGGGGCTCCCTTAATGCTAACGACAAATCATCTATTCCTCTAGCATGTTTGATTCCCAAGATGTACAACATTTCACTTAATTTATGGAAAAAATATCTAAATTATAAACTTACTTACCGAGTGGGCTTAAATTAGGATATAGATAGAAGATTGAATTTTTAAAATTTATTCGCATTTTAGAGAAAAATACAAGACGCTCTGCTGTTTATAATGACATATCACTTACGTCTCAAACATGTTTGGTTAGCGAGATATTAACATGTTAATTTTTCTTTATTTTATAGAAAAATAAGTCTAACTTATTAATTGATTAATCTGCAATTAACTATACCGTTAGTACACGCTCTGTCAGTTACTATAACATATCACGCAACTCTCTAGCGTACTATTCTCGAGATATTAAACAATATTTAAGAGTAGTCTTTGCCATTTTCCGACAAAAAAGACATATCTATTAAATTTACCAATGGTTTAGGCTGAAATTGGATGCCGAGTTATTTTCTATTATAGGTGGTTAATATCTATTATTTAGATAGAACTTACCATGCTAAATAAAATAAGGTGTCATATACCCCCTATTGTATTCCTTTTTGCCGACTTATTCAACTCTGAAATGTATAAAAACACCTGCTTTATATGTAAAAAGTTCAATTGCTAAAAAAAGCCTAAAATCACGTTTAATATTTTTGAAGAAACAAATTTCTCGTCTTTTTCTGATTCTGATATCAATTCTTTCTAAATATAAATATCCAACATTTTTAAATATTAGCAGGAGTAACAAAATTTTTAATTTTATACCGAGAAGATATTTCTAACATTTTCAAAATTTGAAACTTCCGATTTCGGGGTTGAGCAATACGTTATTTTAATCAGCGAATCAGCTTACGATCTGTGTATTAAATTTCAACTAAATGGATGATAAGTATAGAATATAAGTAGATTTTTAGCTGAAATTAAAAAAATTCGAAGCTCTGCATGCAGATGACATGGAGCGTCATGATTAATTCAGTTTTATCTAAATAGCTAAGGAAACGTTTTATATCTTCAATGAGTATATAATACTTCACAGATAAATTTCTTTAATGTACACAAGATTATAGAACACAATTTTCAACAATTTAAAAATACCGCAGAAGAATAACAAATTCTATTACAAATCATTAGCCAGCTTGTTACCATTACACACCATTCCTTCCCAGACTTGCGCAACGCACACTTAAACGTGAATAACAATATCAGCAAGCAATTTACTAATCATATGTATTAATTTACATTTACGGCATTAGGTATTTTATCAGTAATTGAAACTAATTTTTAAATGCAACAGCCTAGTCATGCTACATATTGCTTGCTAGTTTTCTATTTGACCCACCAGAACTCTACATATTGGTGTAATAATAATCACCTGATAAATCACCTTTTAAGCAAACAAGGAATCATAACTTTTATTATGTTAATTGTTGTCAACCATGGTTTGAATGCAAAGTGAGCAAGAAATGGTTTTTTAAACAATTAAATCTAAGCAATTATATTGATAATTAATGGGAGTATAAAAGAAAGCCAATGACATGCTATAATTATTCGAACTCATCGTGCGAATTGTAAAATTAGATCCCATTAGATCTAACCTCAATCATATGTGCCAAACTTTATAGTATAAATAACCATCTACAAAAATCTAACAGTCAACACTAATTATCACTAGAGTTGAATAAATACTATATTGTTATTATGTACCCTAATTTGTTTACTGACACTTGGTTAAACACTCAAAATATGAACAAATTACAGTACAGCTCCATTTATGGCCACTTCAAGCCAAAGAAACACCTGTGTACATTAAGTTTACTTTTTTGACACAGACGGCGCGCCGTCAGGAAATTCCAAGCTTTAAACTGCTAATATCAACATTTTAGCATTTCAATCAATAATAAAATAGTATATTTTTGTCAAAAAAATGTCAAAGAACAATTTGACGAATAACAAAATACTTTTAAAATTATCTGTTCTATTAAATTTTATTTATTTTTTAAGAGTAGTTGTATTGGTTTTTAGATTTCAATATAATATAGCTTACATTGTATTCTCCCTCATTAAAGTTTTGTGATAAAGAAATTGTCTCTGTAAAATTTTAATTCATCTATACTTTCTTTTATATCATTTAATGCACGATGAGAATAGTCCTTCTTTGGTGATGCTTTATATAATTCTTTATTCCATCTCCTGCATAACTCTTTAATAGTTGAGGTATCTATTATTCTATAATGTAGGTATTCATCTAATTTGGGCATATATTTCTTAATAAATAGTCTATCCATATAAACACTACTTCCAGCAAGTGGACTATGTTTTTCTACCACATGTGTTTCTATAAAATTCATTACTGTGTCTTCAGCACTTTCTAGACTAATTGTTGAATTTTTGGCAGCTTCAGTAAGTCCAGATTTTGTATGTTGATTTATACACCATTCATTCATTTGGCTCAATTTCTCTTCAGGCGTGTGAATGATAAGATTGGGACCTTCAGCCATAATGTTTAAGTTGGAATCAGTGACAACACAAGCAATTTCCATTATTGTATCTTTCTCAATATCTAGGCCGGTCATCTAGGCGTGCAAAGACATATGATTAAGTAAGCCATTTAAGTATGTCAATGGAATTTTTAAATTAAATTAACAAAGTGTGTTACCTCCAAATCAATCCAAACGATTTTGTTTACATCTACTTCTCCCATTGTTGAGCTAAATATACTTCGAATATCTAGGAATTGAATATATCAAATACAATTAACTACGTTTGGATTTACATACGACTGCATAGTGGTCTTAGAAGATAATTTTTAGAAACTGCCCGCCACATGGCTTTGATAAAATGTTTACAAGATCATTTAAGCACGTGGGCTCATTGGAATAATCAAAGATGTTATGTTGTTTAATATAATATTTCCATGTTCATACCCAGTGGTTACTGTATTAGTATGTCGGATAGTACTTGAGAGAGGGCAACACATGATTTAAAGTTTGAATATTGATTTACATGTGTGTAAAATAATTAAACATCATTTGTCGTTTTCTAAAATGTTCCGTAGTATATTATCTGTGTAGCAACATTGGTATATTGTGAATTCCTTAAGAGGGGGTAACCTGTGATTATAAAAAAAGAAAGTTGTTTTAAGTTTGGCCCCAGATGGTACAATGACCTCCATTTTAATATTTTTGTAGATCGATTGGAATAATTAAAAAACATTTATTGTTTTGTGATGTTTCCTGGTACCGCTGGTACCTGTATTGGTATATTGTGTATTAGTTAAGAGAGGCCAACACATGATTTAAAGTTAAACTAGTGTATACGTTAGCACCCAGATGGCGCGAGGTGGTTGATCTTAATGTATTCTTTAATAATTCAGGAATTGGCCGGATAAACTTTCGGATTAATGAACCATAATTGAAATGATCATTTAATCAAGATAATTTTTGTATATATTGTTGATTATTTTAGCTAATCTCAGAATATTCATTTTCAGTAATAAATCATGTCATAAACACTTAAAACCTAATTTTATTATTTACTAGCAGCCCGGGCAGAATTCGTTCTATCAAATTTTAATTCTATACAATAAATTTTCTATTTCATAGACTGCAATACCTGTTAGCCCGCTCCGGGGCAACTTTGTTTTTTTTTTGTTATCTACAATTACTTAAACGCTGCCTCATCGTTGAGCATCCCCTCGGAGCAACATCATCGGCGGCTAATCCTTCTGAAAAGATCAGCACATGTGTGCTAACGTTCAGTAAGTCCTAAGGCATGCACTAACTACTTCAAGTAAAGCCCACATTACATATCACACACCATACAAATGATAGGTAGGAACCATACGCTAGTACCCCGTGAACTAGTTCCCACAAAGATACCCCGAGCCCTTTTGGCCACACCAAACCTTTACACCCGTGAGCCCCTTCTTCCAGCGGGACAAGAAAATTGTTGCTTTTACTAATAATGTCCACGTAATTTTTATATTTTTTATTATTAAAACTTGTGAAACTTAAGGAACATTGGGGGGAAAAATTAGCCGAATTCATTTTTATTTATATAGAAGATAGAAGATTTGTCAATTATCTTATACCCGCAGGTGTCAGCTCACTTACTTACATAAATTTGAAATATATTGTATTTGCTGGTGACTATGTTATGCTTGACAAAATAATTAAATATGTCGCTTGCGCAAGTAAATCAATTACATTTCATGGAATGTTTTTCTCGTAGTAAGTCTGATCAATCAGATTGTTAATCATGCACTCAATTCGCCTGGAAACCCGAATGCATTCATCCAGTTGAACATTAGTATCATGACACATTTTTGACACATCATCCAAAATTATGTTTTGATCAAGTGGTATGACACTTGCCCTATCGTTTGTGTTTATTATGATTTCATTATTCGTATTGATCAAGCCTGTTTTAATGGCTAAGCAACGTAATAAGCATGCATATTGATCATGATCTATCATATGATATACCACGTGCTTCAAGGAAATAGCACGTAGCCATCTTTCATCAAGTTTAATTCTTAATACAATAGAACATCTTTTAAGATAATATAATGTTTTCGAGAGAACAACGTTCACTAGACATCTATGCAATATTAATGCATGCTCACACGGTGGTCTTTCAATATAAGCATTGAAACAATAATCAAGCCCACTTTTAATATAATCACTTAATTTAGTGGTTAAGTTCCTAGTATTTACTGTTTTTGAATGCACTCGAAGGTTTAGCTTATCTTGCGTGCATTTATAAACACATAATGATTTCGGTAGATGCTCCACATATTCAATATTTTTTTCATTTAATTCTATTGTGATGCCTACTTCTCTGAAACACTCCTTGCGCGCTATTTCATAGCGCTCATCAAAATCTAAGTCATCCTATAAAAAAGAGATGAATTTTTAGAATAACACAGAAGCACCATTTTAATTTATTATATATTACAAAATATACTCACAGAATTTATAACGAGTGGTCTAGTTATTATAACCAAGATAGAAATTAATACACTTTGGTACATGTTGATTGTGTGCATGTCAATTTAATAATGATGGAATAATTTCACCAAAAATAATGCTAAAATATTTTATATTTTGAAAACAGCATGACAATGTATCTATTTATATAATAAAAATGACCGAACGTCATGTTACCATTATTTAAAAATGGCTGGTCCTTGCATGATATTATTAGTTTTTTTTGTGAATTTTTGTATTTTTATGTATTTTTAAGTTTATGTAAGGACAAATTTTGTAAATAAATAAATAAATATCTACAGAAGAAACCAAATTTTACAAAAATCATTGATGATCTTTCTATCTCTACACCCCACCCAATCATAAACCGACAGAAACGTAAAACAGTTTTGAACCATATCAAGGAAATCCACCAAGAAATATAAAGAATATATCAGAATATTTAAGTTTGTTATATACCCTGGCTGAAAGAC
>JARJDV010000846.1:0-21744 GCA_030264675.1 Anaulacaspis nigra | reverse complement strand
GCATTGACTGCGGAATTTTCACCGAACCTCAGAAGAATATGCCAAACATTTTCGACCCAACACTTTTGCAAATTGCTTAACGTGAACGCTAAAATGTCAGACAAGTATTTCCTCTTGTTTTGTAAAGGTTTTCCTTTTATAAAACCGGCAATTACATTGTCGTTCTGATAGCCGTTTATTTTTAAAAATATGAAGATTGCAGCGACTCTCACATAAAAAGTTATTGTATGTTGTGATTCTAGACATAATTATTAATTGCCCAATTAATTATGTAAATTTATTCAAAATATTTGCTTATTTTCTGGGCAGAGGTTTAATTTCAATTTAAATTTGGACCCGCCGCAGACAACCCGCTGAGGCCTTCTTATTGTGGTTGTTTTATCTTTCGTCGATGCTTCATTCCGCTGCTCAATGCAAATGAAGAATCGCTCAAGACTCATTGACCGGGAATATTTTTAGCTAAATCATTCGCTCAAATGTTGTTTTCATGAAATTTGTGCGTTTAAAATCCATGCACACGAATGGACTGCATTGGATGCCATCCAAGATAAGCGATCTTAATGATAAACGCGACCCCTCTTTGGGCTCTGCAGCTCTCAACTTTTTCAGCGCCCAGTTATTTATTGCTTGCTTTCATGGTTTAGCCAGAGTCGCCTCAACTTTAATTCCTCAAGAAAGTTTTTGTTTCTTTTTTGTGGCTTCTTTATACTTGGGCAAAGTTTGGCTGCGCCCCAATCACCAACAACGATGATGATGACGATATTTATTCTTTGTTTTAACAGCCAGCGAAGATCTAAAAAATAAAGAAGTCAAAGAAGAAGCAAAAGAAAAAATGCCGCTGCAATGACTTGTGATTTATTGTAATTAGCTGTGTTTCATCAAAAATCCTATTGATACTTGATGTTTATCGCATTGATTAATGACCAATCCTCAAGTATATCTTATATCAATATATTGTAATGTATTATATAATCCTACTCTTGAATAATACAAAAACTACTTTAAAATCAGATAAATAATTTATATGTAGACAAATTATTGGTTAATCAGCATTACACATCTGAATGTTTTAAGAGGCAGAAATCAATCAGTCTTGTTAAAATTACATATTGCATTAATAAGTTTATTAGAATTGCAATTTTAACTCAATTGTATTTTATGGTGATAATATGTTTACCCTGTTTCAATTTTTTAAATTCGTAACTTCTTATTTAATGGCTCTTAAAAACATTGATTTATCGCTAATCAAACCACGCAAGGGGCATAAATCGCCAGACTAATACGGTTTGACCAATAAAATATACTTTTACAGCTTCTGGATTTTTTATCGATTTCTAGCTTGGTCCTCAATAAACTTTAATCTCCAAAATAAAATAACTTTAACTTTACATATATCTAATTTGAAATATTATTACCCTTAGGGATTATTTCAATTTCATATATGATTAGCATAAAACTAATAAATCGGTATAATACCTACTAGTATCCCACCAATCTATGTAGATTATTCATTATAATGAAATCAAAACTTGATTTCATATCCTCTCATAATATGCTTGAAGATTATTAAAATATGGTAAGGGATGGTCTTTATAAGTTAAATGTATTATATACATCTACTTAGCCGATTACACCCTGAAATAACAAACAGAGGGCGTTGCAACCACTCGGACTATGTTTATACATGCTCCGCATTGGCAATGATGTGTCAGCTCACTGATGTTCGTGTGACTGTTATCAATTTTGTAAAATCCTCATCGATTTCTACGTCAACACAAGGTAATGAATATAGCATGCTTAGTCTTTTAGCGTAAAATTTAGATAAGTTACTGATGGTTTTAGACTGAAATTTGCGCTTCAATGTAACTCCAATATGGATGCCATGTACTGTGCAATGGTAAGGCTTGGGGTAGGTTGCATATACAATCAGTCTATTTACGTTGACAACCGTCCATTTTACCACTTTCAATATTTCATTGTACAAATTCTCTGTTTTTGGCGATATAGCTGTAAGTATATTTATCACAAGGAGCTAGTTGTACTTCCAAAATATTAATTTTTGTATCTTGCTGTTGTTGGATTGTATTGACATACGCTAAAATGGATGATGGATGAAAACTTCCAAGGAAATTGTTTAGAAAACACTATGTACATGCTTCGGGGAGAGAAGTTAGTGTATATATAGGTTAATGCTATCTAAATCACCATTTGGCAACATTTGTTATTGAATTTCGCTGTTGGGTTTTATTAGGTTATGTAAACAAACTTACAAAACATACCTACTCTTGCAGTTAGTTTTCCAGGAGGCAAACAAGAATGTATGAATTTGTGATTGGTTTTCTGTAAACTGACTAATTCTGCACAAACTCTGGAATAAATATCAGAGAGTTCATAATCTTACCATTTGTTGAGCCTACATAGTCAATCATAACTTTTATATAATGCCTGCTAATTTGCAATCAGTCGGCTTGAGCTGTAGCATTAGAAATAGTTTTCTGAATTGGATATTAATACTGAATGTTAATATTGAGAGAAATATGTGTAGAGGAGGCAAAAAGACTGTAAATGCATACTTTAAGTGCAAGCACATTTCATATTTCATTACTCTAATCAAATAAAACTTTCATTTTCAAACATGTGTTTATTATGCTAAACGGTGTATCGTTATACTAAAGACAACTGTTATTATTTATCTAAGTAGCAGTTACACAATTATAATAACTACACCATACATATTAATCATTGAAACAAAATTTTCCATTGTTTCCATCATAATATGCTGAAATATTAAGTAATGGCTATTTGTATGTAAGCTTCATGAATGTACGTTTCCCGTATTAATGAACATTATTGCAATTATAATTGGTACATATGTCTATTCTATATAGAAAGTTTCATTCTCATAAGTAAAAGCCTTATATAAATTTAATGTTAACGGACTAATTATTACGACGGCTAATTGGTAATATATTGGGGGCAGAATAATTGTTAAGTCCGAACATCAAAGAACAAACACACAAATAATGGTTCAGGAGGCAACATTTTTGCGGGTGAACGTTGAATTTTCACTGGTCGGGATTTTGAGTATGATTACCGTTCGCCAAGTTTGCAAATCGATTATATTCAAAAGCTGGGACTTGCCGGGGGACATTTTTTTCACTTGTCAGGGCAATTGACGTTTTGGGCAATACGTTCATATAACAACTGCATTAATAGTTCAGGAGGGTTCTGTCTTAAAATTGAAGAACACACCCGCAAATGTGATGTTCGGTTTGAACTTGAATACTGAAGAATACACAGAATACGATTCTGTGTTACGATGGAGTGAACACTACATGCTCCGTTCTATCCAGAGGGTCCACTAGATGTCTTAGGGGACAGCAATGAGTGATCCCAACAAACCCGTCCCAAAATGAAGGGCATGGTGTGTATAACACATCTTTTCAGAAATGTATTGCGGAATGTTTGCGGTTAAAATGTGGTTAAATAACATTTCATCGGATCGTTTTCATTAGAAAATAGGTAAATTGAAAATGCTTCCTTTTTGTCTCTTATTTCAGCGGAAAATCCACAAAATTCGTGGATAATCTATTAGCAAAGGGACTACGATCAATTAACTTATAAACTATTTACTTCATATTAACTATGAATCTGAGAGATTCATAATGCGAGCCATTAAACAGATTATATAAATAATTGTCAATTGATATATCATGCATTTGACGTTGGTTTATTGAATATGATTGCGATATATTGCATCATTTATAAATATTCCAGCACAAGCCAGTACGAATTGAAATTTATTGAAGCTGTATATGCATTTTGCATTGGGTAAATGAACGTGCATGAGCAACACGCTGGAAAGGGTAATAATCAAACGGTCCGAATGGTGTTTACCGATCCATCATAATTTGGAAATTGCTTAGTAGAATTCTCTCCAAGTACCCAGTGTACGCTGCTACGCCGAACGGGAATCAGGCCCAGACCAAAGAGACACAAACTTTGGCTCCGTGAATCAGGGATTGCAGCTTGTCGGGAACACGCAATGGTCCTTGCGTGTTTGGGCCGATGGGTATCATAGAATCACCCTAAATTAGCATTCCGCATCGTTACCATCCACAAGAAATACACACTCCTAAATTTAATGATGAATTGATATCGCATTTTGCATTCGCCATTCGTGAATAATTTACACTTTTCTTAATGATCGTAAAGTACCATGAACATTTTGAAATTATCATAACCAAGCGTGAAACAATCTCTTCTATAGATTTTTTTATCGTTTATACTTTCAATATTTTTTCCTGCATAATCGCTTGAATAATCATACACTAATGCTTAAACGCATTAATATTTTTTCTCGAATTTCAATCCTTCAGCAACTGACAGCCCGAAACGAGGCAAAGGAGAAATATCATACCTCTGTGTGTTGCGCGCGCCTCAAAACTAAAACATGTCAGGTGCATTTATTATAATAATTCCGTGATGGCCGAATGATGACTAACGCTAATAGTGACTGACATGTCATGTGCGTGTGTGATCTGGATGCACGCGGCGGGCGCGCTTAAGCATCATGCGTTTAATTTGAAACATTTCTCATCGTGCTCCGCGTCGCCTTCAACGAAATGAAATAAATCCGAGCGCGCGTTCTGAAAAACCGCACCGTATGATTGAACGTCAAGTCGAGAAAACTTTGTAATAAGCCGCATGCCGATCCATCATCTCGTATTGTTAACAAATATGCCATTTTGGAATATTTATCCCATTTTAATGCGCTTTAATTTGACATATGACTCACAGTTTAAAACATTTCTTACTTTTATTCCACCCTCAACAATGTATCTCGAAAGTCTGGTAGAGTATAGTGAATTACTGTACTCCAGGCAGCGTTTAAACCGCAGTATTAGCTTATTGATTAAGGCCATCAAGTTGTATGAATAATTTAACAAAAATTGACACGACATGATAATGCAATATTGCAAAATGAATTCAATTAGTTTCTTAGTCATCGCGATGTCATTGATAGTGACGTTTTAAGTACGAAGCTCAATTCCTTGCTGGATATGACCCTCTTTCGCTGCATGTAGTATCCAAAGTCTTGGGCGTACGCCACGATCCACTATGTCAGACTAGTATCAGCGATATGATCTTCCTGCACAAAGCAAGCAACCACTTTACGATGATAGCAGCTCCCCGAGGAGTTTACCAATGTCTTGTCTGCCTTTCAGCGGAGGCGCAGCGTAACTCGGCGCGGTATAAAAGCGAGAATTACTCATTCAACAACGTTTGTCAAATGATTGAATCGCATTTGTTGCATCGGCATATTGAGGCTATTGTGATTTTGCGTGCACATCCTGTAGAGAATAAACGTCGAGGACGGTCGGGCGATTCGCATGCGAGTGACTGGCTCGCATGTCTAAAGCACATAACTCTTCGCCCTGTTGATTTACCGACGCGGAGCGCGACCGACGCTAACAGGAGCTTTACTATCCCGTTTACCGCCGTCGCCACGCACATTCGCCGCCCGTTTATGGTGCACGTCTATTTAAAACAATCTTTGCGTTTCATAAAAGCCTATTAGCTTCACTTTTCTCTCGTTCACATAAAATAGATACCAAACAAGTTTCAACTATTTCTGTCAAATTGTTATTCTATTTTCGCAACTTAATCTATTACAGTTGCAAACAAAAAACTAAAAATACACTTTGCACTATACAGTAGCTTTTAGAAAGGTGACGACTGACCAGTATGATTTCGTCCTTACAGTCGAGACTCAATACAAAGGACGACGTGTGAAATCATGTTTAAATTTAAAGTTTAGTAAAAAAAGTCGTTTTGAATAAATCCAGTGTACTTTTAATATTAAAGAGAATATTTACTGAAAGTGAGTTTGCAATATTTGATATTGTGTAATCTGATATAGTAATTAATAATTTGAATTATGATGTCATTAACACCCTTCGCGAGGCGACCATGTGCTTTCCGCCAGACAAACAACGGTTCGCTCGAATTGTACCATTACGAATGCATCGTAAAGGGCGAGGGTAGCTTTGGTTTTCCTTCATTCGAGCCCGTCGCATCAAAGATAGCAGGATTGCATTCACTCCTGCGGCGTGCGTTAGTCCTGTTCGAGTTGCGCTGTGTGAGTGCAGCAGGTACAACCCTCCCTTCTATTATTAAGATTGATGATGGAAATATGCATCATAAAACGTTCCTCCACATCCGCGCACTGCTGCACTTTAAGGGACTGTCGCTTTTTCCAGCCTAATATACACGCGCAAGGATAAAGTCATAACATCAACAGCAAGCACGCCGTTGTCAGTATCAGGACTAATGCAACTTAATATAACTTATCATAACTTAATTGAAAACACAACTTTATTTTAGCCAAACGTTTATCATATTTTCCGTGCACGCAAATGAAATTAGAAATATGTTAATATCGATCTAGAATCGTGGGAAAACCACACATTCGACTCATTTCTAAGCCTTCTTTTGATGGTCGTTCACACTCTGCTTATTCGCGAGATGTGAAATCGGCAAAGAGGTTAAGTTACAGCCGGACGACGGATCAATTTACAATAATTTATTTTTTGCACATTATCCACACGCATATTGATCCCCGTCTCGCATGTTGTGTGATTTCTTAAAGCATAGCCAACGCTCCGGTTGTGGGTATTTCGGTTCGTATAGCATTTAAGTTAATTACGTTTAATGCCCTTAAAAGCTCTTAAAATAGTCGTTGATCTCTTTATAAAGGTAAATATATTGCGCTAAATAGTTTGGTCGGTGAGTTATGAGCGCGCAGTGCAAAACAAACAGACAAATGCAAATAGAAATAAAAAGGTGCGTGCATGTTATAGGCGTACAGCGAAAACGGCTTTGGCGCATTGGAAGTTCGCGTGCGGCGCGGCAATAAGTGTTGCGAGTGCGGGGTAGATTTATACGCACTGCCCGAAGGCATAATTCTCGTATTATCACTCTTTTGTCCACTACGTCTCGGGTTTTTTCACTCTTTTGTTTTTACGAGATATATGCACACTAGCTTTGACAAAACAGGGTGGAATGTTGGCTCGAACATTTTATGTTTATTTACGTCCAAAACATACAATTGATATGCTTGCCAGTACAATTAACACTAAATAAATAAAACTATGATGTAATATACAGTCGAGTTTTGTTATAATAAATTTAAAGCATACATTCATTTTTTTTTATTAAATATTAAAGGGGTTTTTCAAAGTTGTTTATTTTAATAGCAGTTTGGTAATAGAAAATAATTTTTAAGGGTGATATCCTTTTTGCACATTAAAGCAGTTGTGAGTTGCTTAGCGATTGCTCAAAGACAACATGTCCTAATGTTACATCATGATTAAGCTGGAAGGCTGCGCGAAGACAACAATGTTTATGTACAGTTGCGCACCGCTAGGCGAAGGAAGAATACACAAGTTGCGCTGTGTCAAGTGCGGTGACGAAGGCGGCGGAACACTGGGGGCGGCAACAACGCCAAGCGACGGCGTCATTGTCGTCATCTTCGCGACTTCCCAAGAGAAACAATTAGCGCGATATGCAAATGAAGGCAGGAAGGGTTAATCCCAAAGCAGTCCGTCATGAGTTACGGCACGCAGCGCGCACTCAGCTAATTTATAATTATCATAGCATTGCATCCACCGCCACCGCCACCGCACCCTTCTGCCGCGCGGAACAACACAAACTCGACCAAAGTCTTAATACTCGCTGCGAAGTTGTGCGCTTAGCAAATGTCGCATTCCGAACGTCTTGTCGCACGAGTAAAACTATACGCGGCGCGTTAGAAAACTACATGAATGTCGACTTACGACTACCAGCACTACTGTATACACTTTGCAGGAAATAATACTCTTTGTGAAGTTGGCAGCCGAGCGCAGTAGTAGTCATTATACACTTTTATGATAAAAGTTAGTTCTCGAAATGAAACTATTAAAGCGCGCGGACGAAAATGATAAAAGAATTTCGCGCGCAGAAATAAAAGTTGTAAATACCTATTGCAGAAATATTCGTGAAATAAAGAAGACTTTGATCGTGTATCAAGGTTTATCTTACATTATAATAGCCACAATGCAGGGAACGCGACGTTCGGTTCGAGTTCAGGCTTTAAAGTGTTTTATAAAAGGATATAAAGCGATATAAAACTGAAAAAGATGTCGTTAAGATACTCCGAATCGCACTCTGAGTAAATATAAATAAGTGTTATCTTAAGGTTGGCAATGCATGGCACTGCCAATACGAAACCAACGCGCTGCCAACGCGTTTAAGAAAAACTAAAATCAAGTACACATTTTTTTCTTCGCTAGTTCTAAGCTATGAGGGTATTAGTTATCCTTGAAAGCGAATTGATTCTTGCTGGTATTGCTATGGCATAAGTATTTTTAGTCGGGATCGTCGAGCAATAAGAAAAAGAAGCTTAAAACATGAACAGATAATGTAAATAATCAAAGTGTCATGTCGCGTCATGTCATATTATGAAAGTATCCTCGAGCTGACAGAGAATGGCAGTGGCTGGCTGACTGGCTGGCTGGTGTTTGCCAGGATGTGCGCACATCTCGTGTCTTGACTGGATGTCTGCAGACGTCAGTGTTTTGCGCACTTTGCACTACGACTACTCCTGGCGGCTATAAAAATTACAAGGAAGACTGGAGCGAGTGCGCATATGTTAGCCATTGCCTGCAGGTATCGATCAGGACAATGGCTCGCACTTCCGGTCCTCCTTTTGTTTGCCTTCTCTATTTTTCTTTGCCTTTCTGCAAATTCCAATTCCAGCGACAGAATTGATTTCTATTTTTCTTCTCCGCCCTGGGAAATTCTCTATTCGCACGCATATATAAAATATTATCTTGAAATGATACACAGATGAGGAAGAATTACTAAATAGACGATTAAAGGGTCGTTTATGATTTGTTTAAATACACTTCATACGTGTAAATAAAAGCGAGAGGTGGACGATTATTAAGTCAACTGAATTTTGGAACCGAAGGAAACGCGCGCAAAAGCCGGAAAATAAACACGAGAAGGGAGAAGGTTATGAGGCTATCAGACGGTAGTCTTAATATTTACACAGTCTAACTTGAATTATGATTATTATTACTACCAACGTCCAGTTATCACCTGATACTTAAAACTAGAGAGCGACTCAATCTCTATTTGCGCAGGAATATGCACTATTTGTTCAATCTACGTTTACATCTATTTCATTTGGACGGACGGTCGTATTTGCGCGGCTATCGCAGTTTCGATCTTGCAAACTTTACGTTTTTAATGAAAAAGGATGACTCAAGTTGGGTATTTCCGTTATGGTTATTAACTCGACGCGGCTACTTGTTTATAAACTATGAACACCCACAACACGCGCGCCATTCGTGTTTCTCGCTTCAGCACACACGCGTCGCAAAACTTGAGGCTAGCGTCAAGCGAGAAAGAGGCACGCAAAGAATGCGGAGTGGAGAGAGACGAGCAGGGAAAAGCCAAGAAGATGTCTTGTACTGAACGGTGCATCGAGCACACTTTATCAAAATAATACTTGTAGGAAACTTGCTAATTGCTAGTAATACCAGCAGGCAGCCAGCGAATTATACGCAGTCTACGAACGACCCGCAGGAACTTATTGAGACAACAAACGTATTACCGAGCAGGGAAAGTGATGAAGAGCAAGTAGAATTGCATTCGAATGATTGATAACGCAAGCAATTGTCTAAAGTCAGCAAAGTTCATTCATAAATTGTCATTTTCTTTAATACCTTGAAAGTATCATATATATTGACAACATTTTTATGCAATTAGGGCCGAGTTAGTCTTTCAAGCTTTTCCTTTCAAATTTGATTAAGAAAGCGACAGATGACGTAATCAATTTTTCTTGAGTTTCTATTTTTATATCGGTTTTTGTTTAAATATCTACTGGGTGTTCTAGCTATCACGCATCATACCCGTTCTGTAGTAGTTTCTGTGGTTTATGATAGCTGGGACACACGTTATAGAATTTTTATAGAATTTGTGAAATAGAAACAGTTCTCATAAACGAATTACCTATTTTCTATAATTGTTTTCTTGTAAATATTTTAACAACTTTGGTGATTGATAGCACCCATAGCTTCATAAACAATAGACGTTTCATTAAATTAAGTAAATCATTGAAATTATTTTTTTTAAGTGACAGATATTGAAATCAATTATTTCGGTTTTATATTTTTTATCGAATTTTCTTCAGCAATATCTAGTGGGTGTTTTGGCTATCTAACACTATATCCTTTGGTAGTTTCCTATGGTGTATAATGGTACATGATAGTTGGGGACATTCTGCAGGTTTTTATAGAATCTGATGAAGTAGAAACAGTTCTTGTAAATAAAATACCAATTATCACTCTATAAGAAAAGAGAATCATAAATATTTTAACAACTTTTGTGGTTGATAACATTCTTAAGTTTATTAACAATAAACATTGTATTAAATTAAGCAAATGACGGAAGAAATTTTAGTTTTGGTGAGTTAATGTTTGTTTCAATTTTTATTAAAAAAATGACGCATGATGAAATTAATTAATTGCTTTTTTACTTTCGTGTAGGATTTGGTTATCACCATTATTCACTGGGTTTCATAGTTCTAGTCCATCATATACTTTTTTGGTTGTTTCCAATAGTTTCACGGATGCAAGATCCCTGAGACACCCTGTAGATACCAATAAAAATCTGAGGAAATAGAAACACAGTTCTCACAAATGAGATGAGTATTGGGATCCTTATCGAGTAAATCATAAATATTCTAACAACTTTTGTGGTGATGGCACCCCCAGGTTCGTAAACAATTGACGTATCATTAAATTAAGCAAATGATAGGGAAGAAATTTAATTTTTGGTGGGACGATTCGCAATCAAACTTTTATTTGTAAGTGCAACACATTATTCTCTGAATAGTGTATTATTATGTAGTTAGCACGTGTCACTCTTTTAATTTCATATAATTCGGGAGTGCTACACACTTTTGTGAAAAGCGAACGAGCGCTGGCAGTTGTCACCAGTTGTGCGTAAATCAATTAGCGAAGCCGCCCTAAAATATGCCTTAGTTATGGCTCTCAAAGGAAATCCGGCTGCCATTACGCGGCGAGTCGTTCTTTGTATGCCGCGCGCGAGGGTGAAAAATGTGATTGCGCGTATTGTCCTCGCCCACAATCACCACCACCCGAATGCATTCCAAGCGCTGACGTCCGCTGACGTTGGGGTCAAGTTATTTGATTACGTGTGAATACCACCCACGATGAATTATTCCCTAACGCCGCGTTGTCCTGCGCCTTTTTATGCACTTTTTCCGCGTTTCCCATAAATTCATTGATTTCTCAAAATATTATTTCAAACTCCATTCTTGAGGTGTTTAACTAAAATCCATTGTAAAAATCTGTGATGACATAAAAGCAGACAAGTTAATTAAAAAACCACAAAGAACTCGCTTGCTTTGCGCGTTGTCATAATTTTTATTCATGTTGCTTGCGACTTCTTGATTTTCGCAAGACTCTTCTGGCTGCAAATAAGATGTTATAATCTTGTTGACGTATCCAATATGGCGAAATCGTCCCAGCGGAAAATACACTCATATTTCGAAGGCAATGAATTGTATGAATGAATAAGGGAATGAGGAGGAGCTCGCGCGCAGAACTCAAGCCAAGACGCTGAAGATGCACTCGCGCTGTATATTTTATTAGTTAATTTGCCGGCACGTTGCACGGCATTAACTCGTAATCTACTTGCAAATTTATTGCAGAATGCGAATGCATTTCACGATGACAGGAGGAGCGCAAAAGCGTAGCGTACGCTCGGAAATATTTGCGAATATTCGCAATTTAATGACATTGCATTTATTTTGCCTTATTTTTTTACGCCGTTTCATTAGCGAGCTGTGTTTTTATTAGAACGGAAAAATAAGTTTGCGCAAAGTAGGAAAATTAATTTTCTAGAAGGTTCACTTTCCGCGCCAAAGTAGTGAGTGACTTGACGTTTTTATCTAGTTAAAACACTTTTTCCGCGCGTACTTCGCCCTCAGCCCTCGTCTAATGATGATATTGCCTGTCTTATTAATTATAAATTAGCTACGGCGTCTTCGGGAAATGCGTTTCTTTTAAGTAAACTTCCATCGGCGATGAGGCCGAACCTGCTGCCGGCAGAAGATAATAATAATAAGTCGAAGGGATTGTTTGTATATTAATTTCTTGCGCTATCAGCTGTCAGCGTGATACACAACTTTTTGCCGTTCGTTGCGATTTAAATATTTATTAGTTTTTCAATTTTTCAATGCGCGCTTCAAAAGTTTAAACACGGCGAGGAGTTATGTCGACGCAGCGCTGAGAGTCCTGTGGGAAAGGATCG
Source organism: Anaulacaspis nigra (assembly GCA_030264675.1). NCBI lineage: Eukaryota > Metazoa > Arthropoda > Insecta > Coleoptera > Staphylinidae > Anaulacaspis > Anaulacaspis nigra. Next base: position 9,357 of record JARJDV010000846.1, on the reverse strand, counting down.
TGTAATGGCGATAAGTTTGCGCACAAATCATGCATGCGCACGTGGAAATTCAATACAAATGGTTTAGTTATCTACCGCAATTGCATCCAGGCGGACAGCGCGCGGCAGTGTGCACCAGTTGGGTATGCAAATCCGGGATGTGTCTGGACCAACTGTTCCATTAACTCATTGCTGCCATACACCACAAATATGCATTTAGTCTCTCACACATTGATGGGAATTGATAACATTGTGCTACAAATGTTTTGACTTGCCATAAATCTATTTAAAACTACGATTGTTATGCATAACTTGAATTGAATCACAACAGGAAAATTTAACAATTTACCTTTGCCAATCATGTCAGATGTTAGCTGGTAGTTTGTTTAATTAATTTTGAAAATCATGCTGATACAAACGAAGGAGGAACATAATTTTACACTTAGAAATCCTCTTTGGTTTTTGCCTATTTTCTTATCCAGTTATTCGAGTGTAAAGAAAGTGCACTTACATCAAAATCATCTTAGACAACCCTCCACGCCGTGAAGCAAGAAACCAAATGTGGGATACGCTTCTTAAATTTTTTAAGTGTCTTCTTTTGTTTCATCTTCTTCTCATGGTCTCGTCCTATTCTCCAGCCTCCATTCGCGCTAGTTGTTCACCTGCCTTATTGCATTATAAATGACTTTTTTCCTTCAATCTTTCGAAGGCTCCGTCGCTTCGTCGCTCAACGATGGAGAACTAATCAATAAATTTATCTCATAAACGCGGCTTATAAACGCTTATTGAACTAAAACTGAAATATATTAGTCTAATACCTTGGCATTCCATTAGGGATGGAGAGATAAGTGATGAAGAACTGGTGCAAGTGGAGTGTGGTGCTCTTCCTCACCTGCTTTTTTCACCTTCCTTCTTTTCTTCGCGTTTCAATCTATTTCGTTCGTATGTTACAATACTGGGCGCGATGAAAAAGCACGATGAAGAAAGCATCTGCTTGAAATCATTTTTTTGCTTCCGTTCGTTGGCAAACGCTCGTGATTTTTAGTCTCGATATTGTTCAAATATTAGGAGATAAATCTTGAAGGCTGAAAAATGATTTCATCATTGATTGAAACCCCGAATAAACTCATTAATAACTTTCTTATTCTTTTTCATTTTTCGTTACTCGCAGCGTTCGATTTACTTGCAAGATTCTAACAAGACACTAAGCGGATTAATTTAAACGAAATTAATTATGAACCTAACAGAAAGTAACATATTTCATGTCGGATTAATTTTTGGACGTAGCACGCTTGAATTTTAACATCGTGCATAACGAAGAATACGATCACGAATACGAAACCAAAAATGAGGAGATTATGAAGACTTTTGAACGTTTTATTTATGGCCAGTCTTTTTGTTATTAAAATGCGTTTTATGCGTGAGCGAATAAACTTTATTCTCAAGACATATTCTAGAATATTCAATTACTTTCCATTAAATCAATTGCATCAAGAAAAAAATTAACAAATTGATATAATTTAAATTATCAAAGGAAAGTTGAGGAAAATAAATATTTAAAGAGTGCATTATACAAATGAGCAAAAGTTTAATGAATCGAATTTACGTGTTGGTTCATAAAAGGGAACGCTAATTAAATTAAAAATAATCTTTCGGTGCATCAAGGCAAACATAAACAAAAATTTAATATAAAAGTTTCCCCTAGTTTCTCCCTCCTCTCTTAAGGGTGCAATTCGCATCGATTATAATCCAACTTTTCACTCAGTTTATTGCCTCGCTTGATTAGTATTTGTTAGAAAAATATAAATATGAATGCTTAGTACTCAGTGATAGATGGCAATGAAATTAAATATAAAATTTAAATAGGCGAACGGGGACAAATAGATTTTACAAATAGGTACATAGCATTCAAGCAGTATATGTAAATCTTATTTGTTGAATGAATTGTGCGGTATGCTCTCTGGATTACCAGGGTGCTAAGGGAGGCGAGCGTCCAAAAACACCCCATGGTTTAGCCCCCTTAAAAGTTGGGAAAGTGTTTAAAAACTTTCGGGAGGGTTGCAAAACGAAATGAACGCAATGAAATGAAATACGAATGCGAATACGAACAGGAAATGCAATTCACTGCAATGAGATGAATAATAAAAGTGCATCACTAAACGTTTTCGAATTTAAATGCAATAAATTTTCATCTAAGTGCTTAGATGGGGGGCTGTGCTGTCCAACGAACTATTTATTGCGTACTTTTTTCACTTACGAGACTAACTGCTTAAATTTTTATTCGTTTAATTCAATTGCGTCTCGGAAATTAAAGAACATTCCTGAAAATTCGTGGAAAAACTGAGGATTTTCCATTTTCCATTGGTAATCTTTGAAATGAAATTATAAAGTACAATGGTAAGTAGTAATAAAGTTGGGAAACAATGCTCGCAATTAAAAAAGAAATGAAAACAACAAGAAGAGAAATTCGATATGAAATGGAATTAAAATTGCTTCCGTAACCAAATAAGGGCGATAATAGTAGCAATTTGAATCGCGCCATTTCCACTCGAATTGCAATTCTCTTTCGCGCTCATGCTGCGCATTGCGTTGTTGTTGTTGTTGTTGTCGTCGTCCGCTAAAGTCGCGCGAATGCAAAGAACTTTCCCCTTCGGTGACAACGAGCACAGAACAGCAAACCGAACGCATCGTTCGCAAATCAGTTTGGCGTTGTTACGCCTTGCGTTTTTTAGCTTTTATTTATTCTTCCACTGGCGTCGCCGTTGTTGTCGGCAGCAGTGGCAGCAACGGCGGCGGCGGCGACGATGGTGGCGCGCCATGAACGTAATTTTATTTTATTGCCCGCCTATCGATTGCCAATCGGCCGGCTGCCGCCTCAATGCGCGCAATTGCTTGCGATTTAAATACATCTTCTACTATGCGAATGAATAAATTTCCAAGTGCGACAAGTAAATAAATAAATTTGCGCATTTACGCTGGCGTTCTTAGCGCTCGCCAAATTAATTTTGCGAATGGCTTTTCTTTGTTAAATTAGAAATACGTCTTAGACGTTTATTTGTCGCGTCAAAATGCTGCATATTTGTTTGCAATCTTTTTTTTGGAAGATTTAATTGAAAAGACGAGCAAGAAAATTTCTAGTTTTTTCAGTTTTTCCACACAAAGAAAGAAAACTCAAGAGTGTTTAACACTCCCAGTTGGCTCATTCGAAGCTGACGGTTTTCGCCCGAGATTTTACTTTGAATTTCTCCGGAATAACTAAGACTAAAAACGTGTATCGCGCCAGCAGGAAAACGAAATAGAAAGAAATAAAAATAAGAAAAAGGAACCAAAGAACTGAGCAGCACATTAAACGATTTCCCATGACAGTCACGTTCGCGTTTTTAATGTTTTTTCACTTTTCCTTACGTTTTCCAATTTCTACCGGAATATCCATAAACGTTTTTGTGTACAACTTACCTTCTTCTTACTTGCGACGAGTTTATACTTTTTCTACTTATCAGTAAAATGTAGAGTAAAGAATTTAAATTTTTTAGAGCTTTGCAATTTTTGCAACGTGTCCTGCAATGAGTTATAAAGTGTGCAAAACTTATCGACGTCGCTTTTGCGGAAAAAGCAGGAAAACGACGGGGAAAAGGCCACTTTTATGCAGATAAACTGGCGACATGCTAGTGCACACATCGTATTTCTGAATTTCATAAAATATTGAGCGGCTTACTGAGCCATAAAATAGCAAAGCGCCGCCGTTGCTGCCGCCGCCCAGCGCCGCTGTAGAAGCGCAAGAGGACGAAAAATCCCCAATCTTTTTGAGATGAATACGAGCGGTCTTCCTGCATAAAGTTGCCAATAAAATAATACGATAAATTTTGTTAAATTATGACCGACCCAATAAGTCAAACGCTCCGAGCGTGTACGCGCGCGCATGCGCATTAAAACGGACGGTAGTTTAATTAAAAAATAAATAAACAGTGGTCGAAAAAGAGAAAGCAAAAAGTATTTGATTGCAGCACATGTAACGCGTATAAATCGCATTGAAGAGTCAAACAAATGGTCGTAAGTGGATTGCAGACGATCCATCGAGCTGAACGACCGCGGCGGCCGGCAGCAGGACTGCCATTGCAAATTGACAAAATAAAAAAAAACAGAAACAGACAACGCGTTGGGGGTGATGAAGGCGCGAGGGAGATGGAAACAGGGCGCCGGTGAGTAACGCCGACAAGTCGCGCCATTCAAATGCATGCACGCATCGTAATTGTGTCACGATATACGCAAGAATACTGAATGTTTAAATAAATTTAACACGTTTGCAAAAAAACGTCATCCCCCAACTGATGCAGGAGAGAGGGTTAAGATTGAGCGTTAAGATTGAGCGTTGAGATTGATCTGAGTGATATGCGTGACAGGTGGTGGAATATTCTTATCGTTTTAAGACTTGCTGTATAAAAATGTTTAGCGCAATTTCCAATTCAAATCGCAATACGCATTTATATTCCTAGTTTCGCATTTATTCGCTCGCGTTTTCCATTGACAGGCAGGGTGAACGACAGTGTGTTCTGCGCTGCATGGACACACAAATAAACACAAATACGTGCGCGTGCGCAAATGTGTCGCGTCAGTGATTTATCACTTGCCGCCTTCAATACGCGTTGTCCTCGGCGTTCAATGCGCATTCGAATGGATGCAATGTTTTCCGAATCACCTCGCCAGGCCTCTTGCTGCACGGCCCCTGCGCGATCCATTGTGACATCTGTCAGTTCGCTTGACAAACAGTTGCCGTTCAAAAAAGTGCAGCACAAAAATACGGAATACGTGTATTTCTAATGTAAACATTACTTACACGAAATTCAATTATCAATTCCATTTAGGCTGTGTGTTGAAAATACCAGCAAATTATTCGCGGATGTCTTTATGTAATTAATTGAATTAAGTCTTATTTCTACTCAAGTTAAAAATAACCCTATTGGTTGGAAAAAAATTAAATAAAATTTCTAGAATATTGGAGTTTGTTAGGATTAACGATTTAACCTATTTCAGAGAGAAATATTCCTTATTGATGATGGGCTTCCGCTAGTCGTAAAATTCATAGAGTTGAAAAGTTTAAAAAAATATATTTATTATGTCTATTTCTATTGTGAACATTACTTATATAAAATGTAATCAATCCATTTAAACATAAGGGTCATGAAATTATCCATCTTTTCTCAATTCTTAATGAATTAAGTCGTTCTTACTTAAGTCAAACAAACTTCCCAAATTGATTGTTAAAATCATCGTTATTTATCGTTATATAATATAAATGCTACGGTAAATGTGATAAAAATAAAATATAATAACCGCTAATTATTTTTAAAAATATAATAATAAGTAATTATACATAATCCCCACTGAATTTGGTAGATATGATAAATTTCCATCAAATTTCGCAAATTTATCAAATTATACATTTTATATCTTTAATAGTCAATTTGTAAAAGTAAATATAATAAAACCAAATCGTAATTGAACGATGCAAAAAACCAACCAGTTGTTTTGCCATCAATACATACCAAATATTAATATTTTTTATCATATTTACTAAAAATATTGGCAACTATGCAAAGTTACTTGTAATTATATATAATCGGCAGTTTTAGTCATCATATTTTCAAAGATTTCTTTAGAAATGTGGTCCTACTTTATAAGAAAGAGAAATTGTCCTTATCGAAGGACTGTGCTATTTTATTCTACTATGAAACAGTAGTAGAATTGAAAAGTTAAAAAAAACATAAATAAATACAATAAAAGTGCACAAATGCGAATTTATACGAGATTGAAACCCAGAAGCGGAGTTCATATATATTCCTTGAGCCTGAAACAAGCACCTTCGGAAGAAATTCAAACAAGTGGTGGGCATGCGCGGTGAGCGCTGGCAGAAACATAGTTTATCGTCGTTATTTATACACAAAGAGAACGGTGCGCATGAAATAATGGCCGGGACGTAACAAAAGAACTACTGGCATTGCCTCCGAGCGACCGACCTGCTTATAATGCGACCGCCACTGCCCATATTTATGAAACTCGCCACATACGCGAGCAGTGCGCAAACGAACGGTAACAGGCGCATGCATGCAATGCTTCATGTTTTATACACACGCAACCGACGAATATGTTTTACTCTCTGTACTCTCGCTCGCCGCCCGGCTCCCGTGCATATGGTGCGGTAAACCATGCGAGCGCTGCCCCCCCTAATTAAATCAACTCTTTGTGTCTTTGCGCGCAACGACGGGGCGACTCAATGCACACGACATTGACGTAGTCACCCCGAATACGCGACCACTCTGCATTTAATCGTTAATCATGCTGCAAATATGCTAATGAAACAATAAGTTTATGCGCCTTGAACTTGCGGCCGGAACGTCGGTTTTTTCACTCGTTTTTGCTTTTTGTTTTATGAGCGGCCGGAAACAGCAACTATTTCACTTTTAGTGTCACACTTAATTTCGTGTGGCGTTAAACTTTAATGCGCATTCGCACTGTGTTTTTTGGTATTTTTTCACTCGCCGTGAGAGATTGTTGATTGCAATGTGCTGATGGGGAGGATGGTAATGATGGAAATTAAGTTGCACGACGACGTTTTACGAGGCGATAAAGCGCGCTGAATAATTAAGCGAAAGCGAGGAAATATTATCACTTGACGAATGCAAGCACGCGAGAAATCTGTGGAGATAAGCTTGAAATGTAAAAAATACACCCAACAACAACAGATTTCGACAAAATTTACTCTTCGACTTTTTAATGAATCATTAAGCAATTCTAATTCGTGTGTCGTGGGAGTCGCACGTTCGAAAAAGCGACGAAACTATAAAAGTGGAAAGTGTAAGGGACGCATTATTAACCCAGTTTATGCATTCGTAGCTCATTAAGAAGCCATAAGAAAATGTGCTTAACGCGAATGCACAACGTCTTGCGTTTACAGCGCGAAGCTAATGCGGCTTGACATCAGCGGCGGCAATGGCGGCGATGGTGTCGGAGCGGCATATAATGACAGAATCTTGATTGATTAGGTTCAAATAAAGTCATTACGCTGTTTGTTATCGCCGAATGTAATCACGCGCGGCACGCGAATAATGAACATATCGCAAAGTAAGGAGCACTTGCGTCATGATAAGAACGAGTTCCTTAAACTCACTTTAGTTTTAAGAGTTGTTCAACTTTTACTTAGTTTTTATTATTCTGCGCAAGCATAAAATGAAATTTTACACGACTTGCAAATTACTTTTTAAACTATACGTAATCTAGTTTCTCACTAAATATCCCTAGAAATCGCCATGTGGTATTCTAGGGATTTTTGTTTGTTATTTTTGTAGAATTTTGTAAGTCAAATTTCAAGCGAACTTGAAGAGTTAGTAACCTATTGTATGCAAACGGCGCGCACATACATCTAACATAAATTCGCATGCTGTCGATGGTGGTAAAACGAGTGGAATTGTTCTTCATCGTGTTCATCTTCACCTTGAAGTTGGAAAAAACTTACGACGCCGAAGGAGAGTGCTAGTAAATTTCGTGCTAAATACATGGAGAAATCTAATATAAAAGGACATTAAAATGCGTGCGAGGTGCTGCTCTCGTTTCGTGTGCGGCTAGACGAGCCAATTAAGCCGCCCCCGACATACACTAATTAGACTTTTACAATCCGGGCGAATTTATTCTATCGCTACTTGACGCGCATGCCAAGCGCACACCCGAAAGCCCAAAAGGACAAACGAGACGAGCGCATACATTAAGCTAAACGCGAAAGCGAGACAAAGGAATACGCTCAATAAGGCGAGAGGTGTTAAAAGACACACGTAATTTCTTCTCTCGTTGGAAAAGAAGAACGAAAATTGCTAATTAAATCTTCGGGTAATAATTTGAGAAGCAGGCAAACCTAATTGAATAGATTTGTTTGTATTTGTGGTTTTGGTTTGTTTGCATTGTTTGTAGATCTAGTGCAGCAGATGTTAATTAATTAGTCAAACTAAATGCGGGCATTAATCACCTAATCACCTGCGCGCGCGCGCTCCCGATGAGGGCAATCTTGCAGGTCACACAACCTCGTGGGGTTGTCCTTCTCGCATTGAACGAAATAGCAATATACAGCCGGAATATATTTAGCGCTAAATTCGAATTGCATCATGCGCTAAATATTAAATCACGTCGCAGTGCCATCTGGTGCCCCACAAAATTTAATGTCACTGGGTGCAATCGTGATAAGGGATATACGCAGGGTGCTCGGTTATGTCACCCTTAGCGGAAGTAATTTCGCAGTTACAATGCCGAAATTTACGAGTTTGACTCGAATTAATTTTATTAATACAATAACAATATTCTCCAAAGTGAACAATTCGCAATCTTCGCAAATGTAGCCAAAGAGCTGAATGTGCTTAATCAAAAATTTATTAGGTTATCATAATAATAACACAGGCGAAATAAGACAATAAAGTTAATAAGCACGTAAAAGTTTATTGAAGTAAATAATCAATCTTCAAGTTGGGAGGAAGATGAGTGGATTTTTGAGCATAATTTGAGTGTACAAAGAAGAAATCGTATATTTCAGCATTTATCTATCCCGTACGAATTCGAGTTAATCATAATATACGTCGGGAATGCATTCGGGATACAGGATTTAATTCCGCGCGCAAGTAAGAGTATTAAATGCGGGCGAAGAAGGTTTTCTGCTGATGCTGATGTACGCGCGAGTTCGCCGGGAGCAGACGGGAGAAAACGGGAGAAAAGCATGTCCACTTTACGGCGTCGTAAAGTTGTACTAATATATGAAGTACATTAAGTTAGGTGTATGATATTATGGCCGATACGTGATGTTTTAGACGAGATATATGTGCGCTTTATCTCTCATTTCTTGCGTACTACTTGTACTCTTCTTCAGTAGCTTGCATGCACCTCCCAAATATCCAATACTTGCTAAAGCAACGCACGTCACCCATCCCGACACCGGTTCTAACAAATTATGTCGATATATTTTATAGTTTTAAGGATGTCCATATTATTTTAAAGTAATTTTATTTCTGGTGTAATAAACTTATTTACATACTTAGTATTTTTCACTACTTCGTTATGGCCTAATACACTAGGCCAGAAAGGCCGGACAGAATTTTTTGCTCAAATTTCAGAGAACCAAAGGACCCTTTATTACTTACACCACAAGGTATCTCGCGCGCAGATTTCCAGACACCCATTACTTAATATCTGAATTACCACCCCATTAGATCAATAAAAAAAGTCTTTATTAAAAGATTTATTAAAATTCAACTTTCTGCAAATCTGGAATAATAACTACAGTGGTACCTCAACATACGAGTTTAATTCGTTCCAAAACATTGCTCGTATTTTAAATCGCTCGTA
>JARJDV010000845.1:0-16683 GCA_030264675.1 Anaulacaspis nigra | reverse complement strand
TTGTTATCTTCTTTTCCGTCTCCAGTTCCGTGCTACTGTTCAAATTTCCCATTTTTCTATAATCACCCATTCTCTTGTATTTACTAGTTCACTTCCTTTGATTATCCACAGGGTTATTACGCCTTTGACCTTAGCTTTTAGTTTGCGGTCTCCTCAAAACGCAGCGCTCAAAATAACGAAATGCAGGCAATTCCTCTTACATGAACTGCACATGAATTGCAAAAAACATTCCCAAGTTGCAATTCTGCTAACAAAAGTTTCTTCCCATAGTTAGTTTCATGACCTTATAATTCGAATTTCTAAGTTGTGAAATACATGATAAACAATTAAATTTGTATATTATTAAATATCACAATCAAAAGTCTTTATAGTTGATAGTTATACAAATTGAGGAAGCTGAGTGAAAAGTACATCTTTACTTCATACAAATATATATCTAGATTTTTCGTATTAGTGATTACAGGAATTATTACCATAAACGAGCTATATACATATTTATTTACAGGATAGTTCATATTTAGTTTACCAAGTACCATATTTATGTAAAATTTCAGCACATTCTATAATCAGCAATTGTAACTGTATGTAACAAGATGATTTGATGATTGTCGGTAAATAGAAAAATGATTAAATAATTCACCAAATTTCCACAAAAATGTGTTTCAAAGAAATTTACATATTGAATTATATCATTATCAAAAGGCTGTGTACCCATTGTTCCGCCCAACGCGCCACCTAAACCAGCCCCTGTTTAGTAAATCTCTCCATACCAAACATTTATTTATTATAGAATTGTCAACGTAATTAGATCCTCAATAATATGGTAAATATATGATTGAGGATTATATTTGTATTTATGTTTTATTAAATGTATGTTAATTTACATAAAGTCAAGTAAAAATGTTGCCTCAAAATCCTTGACTCCACTAGATGTCGCTTACGGCTCATTTAGACAATTTTCATTTAAATCAATGATTATCTAAAATTAACAGCAAGGACACTTTCACTTGCAAAATTAAAAAGGATATCGATTACTGATTCCTCTCAAGTTCATTGCATACATGTCAATAATCAATCCATCATACAAATTACACTCATCAAACTATGCGATTTCCCCAAATTAATCCAATGCAAATATTATTGCTATGTTCATTGTGCCATTAAATATTACAGCCGTTGGTAATGGTTTTTGTTTCTCGGCGGTTAATTAATGTGTGCATCAAAGCGTGCGATAAACAAGCAAACAATACCAATTGAAATCATTTTCGGGCATCGGCATTGTCGAAAAAAGAAACCCAAATAACCTCGCGTATGTAAACGAATTCGTAGAGCTCATTATTTTGACGATATTACGTATGCTGCATGCCTCCGAAGTCGGAGAACTAGCCGTTTAGCTATTTCGTGTATTCCATGTGCTGGCACCATCAGCAAGAGACAACAGAAGTTGGTGTAGTAAAGCCATCGCATTATGCGTTCTATTCGGTTGCGTTTGCGCGCACATAGCAATGCGTGCGTGTGTCGAAGCCGCCTTTTTCTAAGACAAAGGTCGTCGGCACACAGAGTTGGTGAACTCTTTGCGGAGTCGAAGAGCTGGTGCTGCTGGCCCAAGCGCACACGTGCCGCTCGCTCGTCGTCGAAGTGGGTCAGCTTCGTGTGTTGCATCACTAGCTCGAGCGCGCGCGCGCGCGCACACACAGCTAAAATGCTGATATGCGCTGGGAGAGTTTTCATAAGCGCGGCTTCGAGTGCGCGAGAATGCGTACGATGCTATTGAGCAACATGCGATCCGTGGGCACCTCCGAAGCCTAGCTGTAGCAATAATTTTAAACCATTTGGGATAGAAACTAGAAAAAAGCATGCCATTCCCATGATGCCAGCGGGCATTTCATTAACGCATTAACCTCCCAAATGGCTCCGCATGTGTGCTACCGCACAATAATGTGTGGTGATTCCGAAATTAATTAAAGCCTCGAATGCATAGGTGAAATAGTTAACTGCCGCGTAAAAGTTGAATAACTTTTTGAAAAACCATTGTGGCGAGCGAGTGGACGAACGAACTGAATCGGAACACGGAACAAATGTTTTTGAAGGGCCACTGAACTTTTATAAAAATCTGTTGCTACGTGTACCGACTGCTAGCGCATAACACAATGCGTTTGATGCAAGTTCAAAGACTTTAATAATCCGTACCATCAAATACTTTAATAACATTTCAACGTACGCGGCCGACGCTGGAAACGAAAACGATTGCAATGTCAATTGTGAAATAGGCAACCAAACGTATCGATGTATGTTGAATATTTTATATCGATTTCGAAATTGGTTAGTTTAGAGATAATGAGACGGAAAACAACCTGCTTCGTGCGCACGTTGAAAAACGTAAACAACACTCTCATGAAGCATTTACAGCGCAACCAACGCATGCATTGAAGAAATTCCCTTCAAAGCGAACGCTCGTCACACTTTCACTATTTCAATGCCCGATGCGCGTGCTTTTTTGTTCTTCGTATCATCGTCAGCAAGCAGCAGCATGAAAGTTAATTACCTTCCGAAAAAAATAGACGTCAACGACTTGGTCGCTCGTTGTTTACCAGCGCAGAGAGCAATAAAATATTCTGCGTTCAAATATCAGTTGGGAGTTGTTTTCTTCGAAATTTGCGTTCTGTGTGTTTGCATTATCAATTTGTTATTACGTATTAGCTCGGCGGGTGTGGGCTGATTATTCTATGTCATGCGTATGCGTATAACTACGAGATAATGAAATAAAGCAATTAAACAACCCACTTAGCACATGTGTGCATTGTGCCGTTGTAAAACGCGCTCTATTAATAGTAATTCTCCAATAGCCACAACTCGTTCGTGCTGCTGCTGCTGCTCCTGCCGCCGCCACCGCCGCCGCCGCCGGCAGATTGAGGTCAGTGGGTCAATCAATGCTCGCAGGCTTCCCCGGCGCCCGCATCGGCCGCGCCCGACGCCAACTGGGCCAACCCCATATTGATCTCTTCAGGATTGGTGGCTGGTTTCGTCCGCCGTCGGACGCGCGCGCCTTCACCACGTGGATGGCCCCGAGACGTCGCAACGCGCGCGCGAGATATCAGAAAAACGAGCGTACAACCAACCACCGCCAACCTCTACCATCATGAGGCGCGCTCGCTCAATTATTCGATGTGATTTATTGTTATTACATGGGAGTGAGAGTTGCCATGCTTTCCTTTATCATCAAAATTTTCGATTACGCATTGCGTTACGAAAACAAACCCTACGACTAAAATATATTTCACGCCAAACAACAAAGCTATTGCGCATTTGCCACGAACAGTAGTTTCCAATTGCATTCGGGTAGCGTGTTCATAAGATTTCTATCGCGATAATTATTTTCCCAGCCATTCAACTTTAATTTCCGGCCAAAAACGATGAAAACTTAAAGTGAAAGTTTGTGTAACAAATTTTGATAGACCTCCCCGAAAAAAGAAAGTTTGACTCGAAATCTAATCGTACATTAATTATGTAGAATGAAATGAGAACTCACAATTTCGTACATTAAGATAATAGTTTAACAGGTTACAACCAACAACAACAACGACAACAACATACAAAGAAGAGAATTTTATTGCTGTAATCTAGGCAGAGACCGTTAGTTCCCATTAGTAATCCAACGGCATGAATAAAAATTAGAAAATGCTATAAAAATACATTGCATTGACGTTTCGGTTGTGGCGTAAAAAGTAGCAACAAATGTGCGCGCTCACAAAAGTGAATTTCGTGTGCACGAAGAAGAAACGCGCGGTGCGCGCTTTGGCCTGCTTCGCAGCGCGCCTCGCAAAGTAGTTCAGCGCGCGCTTAGAATGTGACCGTATCTTTCTATCGATTCGTCATTGCCGCACATGGAGCAAGCGCGCTCGAGCGAGAGGAACAGAAGCGAATGTTTCCACTTGTACGCAATTGTACGCGCGCGCGATTTTGGCCTCAAAATCAACGAATCGATGCTGTAAACAAACTTTCATCGAAACACACAAAATTATTAAGTAGTAAGACGCGTAGAGCTCCGCAAACTTTACGCTTTGGCGAGTTGTAGAGTTGTAGTGTGGTGCCGCAAATGGCATTAGTCATAGCTATATTTTGCGATGGCGCGTCATCCCGCTCGGTGATTTGAGGAAATTTGGCTGATAAAACGGGAAATACGCACAGCGTATACGCATACGAGGAAATCCAGGACATGCGGAGCGCACACATCGAAAACGATGCGACATTCGTGCGCGTACGCAGCCGCGCGCGCGCTGCCTCCGCGCGCTACGCGTTCAAAAGTTCTGCATGAGGCATCACAGTTGTTGTTGTGACGTCGTTGAGAGCGCTTTGTTCCATCGCAGGAGTCTGCAATTGTGGCGTCATCAGGAGCAACGCACAATTTGATTTCAACTATTTCTCGGTAAGTTTCTAATTGCTGTTTGTAGCACCAAATTTATTCAGCCTGTGAGCATGTCTAACGAGTTTGTGCTGTTAATTAGTTACGCGCGGATTGTTATCCAAGTTTGAAACTTTCGTTTGATCAACTTTTTTTCGGGCGATTCGAGGTTAGCTGCTTTTTATCACTTCACCCAGCGCGGACTTGTGTTCCACTTTGAATGCTAATCCATTGTGTGCACCGTGCAACGTCGATTATAATAATTAACCAGCGACGACAAGTGGCGAAAAACGGTTTTCTTAGACTTAGATCATCAGCATGTAAGCCAAGGCCAAAAGGAGACACGTGTATGCGCTTGGTGACCTAGTTCAAACGTTCGGCCGCTGCCGAGGTTAGCCGAAGTGCGTTAATCAATACTTGAAAGCGAGCGTATTTACTACTAACAGCATGCATACTCGAGCACATCTTTGTTCCTTTGTGCTCCGCTGTGGCAGGCAGCAGTATCAAACAATTATTTTATCCTTCGCGTATATCCTGCACGCGCGCACGCAGCCAATAAAACAATCACGTGGTGGAACAAAGAAACTCGATTGTCATCGATCGAAGAACTGATATTAAGTCGCGCGTCACTCAGCGAGTAAATGACTTAATAGTAAGTCACTTGCCTGCTTGCTCGCCTGCCTTGCGGATGCTTAATTAATCAGAGTGCTTACCGCATCTCCGTCTTTCTCCATTTTCGGTAATGCAGCTTAATCCGTAAGAAGCGTTAATTGATCGAGTGAATTCGTAGGATAGTACTGCAGGAAATGAGTATGAAAGGCATTAGTGGCATCGAGAGCAGTACATTTGGTCGAATATACACGTGTAAGCGAGGTCATCGAACCGCCACGTGTCGCAAGGCGCAAGAGAGACAGGTTCAGTTCACTAACCCGCTCTTTCACCGCAATAAAGTTACATTGCTGTACTTGTAGTAGTACGGCTCGCGCCCTCCCGTTCACTTCGCTCCTCGCGCTCTCGTAAGAGCGGCAATGTGTCGTATATACTCACGGCCCCCATGCAACATACTTTCTCACATCGGCATCGCATGTATTGTACAATTGCCCGCTTCCCGAGCAAACGCAAAGTGAGCGAGCGCGCTGCGCGCACACAAAGAGTCACAAACCGAGCGCGCATATATTTTCGGCAGTCAGGTTGCGAGCGGCAAGCGGGCAGAGAGAGGCAGGTCGTAGCGGCGGTAAGCAGGCCGCAGCGCGCGCGTTTTGCCTGCTGCTGCTGCTGGTGCTGCGGCGATTCACGATGATGGTGGTGGGGCGGCAAACGGCAGCAGTTGGTATGAGTCAGGTGTGCGCAGGCGTGCGCAGTGCCCCCACCATGGGCGGTTGTGACGAAGCCAGCAGGAACTTAGTGCGGCGGTTGCTTTCTATTACTTATTCTCAACTGAGCGTTCGGTCGGTAAGCAACGGCGTCGTGAGCAAGCCTTTTAAGAGTCAACTACAACCCAGACCCCAGAACAGTTTGCTGCATCACCAAGTTTTCGTCCAACTGACTCTTATCAACCACAACGGCCGCGCTTTATACTGTGAATTTGTGCCTCTGATACAATGCAAGTTAGTGCAACTTAAATCAAATATCGAGCATCGTGTATCTAACAAAGAAACGTTGGTAAAACGCGTTGTCGTCCGATTGGAGAACAGTTACGCTGGCGACCTACTTTTGCAACTTCCGTGTTGTAAGCGCGCGCGCGCGCAAGCGAGGCGGCCATCTTGTCGTCCATATTCAATGGGGCCAAGTAACCGACGATAGCATTTTATAACGTTCGACACTCTATCGCATGCATAATTCGACAAATCGTAATGCGAGATTTCATCAACGTGCATACTGTACCAGTGCAGTGTCTGTCATTTACAGTGGATAAAGTTGCGCGCGCAGATCTCGCTTAGGAAATTTTGCGCAATCGCTTTTCAGATTTGCTGACGATGTTCGCGTCGTACGCAACATCCGGTTACTCAACACGTTGCAAGTGCGCGAATACCACATTCCATTCTCTCTCTCAATTCCCATGTATTTTTCAACTTTATTGCATCATCACGGAATTGGAGCGTACAAAGTGATAGCAAATTTTACCGATTCGAACGTGGGGATTTGGATCTTCTAGAAAGAAACGCAAAGCGCTTCTGGGTGAACAGGGGAGAGCAATAAGACTTGCTGGAAATTTAACCGAGTCAGTCTTTTTCTCTCTCCTATTAATCCATTAGTATTTCGTCAGACTACTCTACGCCACTCTACACACACTCTTGGAAATTGATACCTATAGATACTACTCTCGCAATTGCTGTATCATGCGAAATCTTATCTTAATCCGAAACGAGGAGTGCTGAGTACACTCTGCTCGCACATTTGCGACGTGGTTATAGTCATAATGGAAGCGTTTTTTGTTCGCACGCGAATGTAGTAAGCCTTTGCTCAAACAAAATTTAATATGTGGGCTCGCAGCTAATCTCATTTACATTTGACGAAATTCATGATGGCTGACGAGCACGCCCGAAACTCGGTAGGCTTCTTGGAACGATCTACGCATCATGCGTAGCGTACAAGGCCAAACGCACACATCCGCAGGCACGCGCGTGGATCGAAAATGGCGCAGTAGACTTTTTCGGCGAAGGGGTGGTACGACCCCTCGTCAGACCAACCACATTGGACGCGCGTCCTCCATGCTTGAAACAGGTCGAAGGTTTTTCATACAGTGACCTTGACAATTTTTCAACGTCGAATCTACACACATTTTGGAATGTTTTATTAGCAAAATAATCTTAATTAGCCATTTCCTCAAGAGTGCCCTCTCTCTCTTACACACACTTAATTAGTGAATTGAGCAAATTCGCAAAGCGGCAGATGTTGGAACTTTTTTGACCAATGCTCATCATCGATTCAACGAAAGGGGAACACAACTAAACTCGTTTCTTTTACCTGGCATGAGAGCGATTGTTAAAACTCGCACTTCCTGTCAGTTTTATTCCCAATTCTCGAAAAGGTGCTTAATGAATGAAATGCAAGCAAAATGCACGTTTGCATTTAGTTGCATAGTGATATCAAATGAAAAAATCAATGAATGATCATTTATCATGTCGCATGCATTGTACAGTGGCTGCATATTTATATTTCCTACTTTGGATATCAGGCTGAATGCACGTTTTATATACGAACGCTTGTAGATAAGCAAAGAGGAAGCACGAACGTAGCGAGAACCGTTAAAATTTGTTGCTTGAACGATTTTTCACGATTCGAGCGTATATTTGGACATTCGCTAAACACATTCCGAGCACGTGAGAACGCAATTCACTAAACCTAAAGTTACACAGAAAGAGCCCCGAATAAATACGTTTAACCAACGGATTTCGCCGCTTTTCGAACCAGGAATTGAATTCCAATTTTTGGCAACATGGCCGACTCACAATGAGTCATAATGCTTCTGGAAAATGCAGAAATAGAAGGTTGGTATAATGTTGTTTGCTGTTGCTAATCGATGACAAGAATATCTTGTACAACAATAGCAGCAATTTATCCGCATTGAAAGACCTTGAGTCGAGTTGTTTTTTTTTATTCCAGTTGGTTGCTTGGCTGCTGTGCGGAGTGGTTTGACGGTGATGTGCAACTCTAGTGATTGATTGCATAAGCTCATTCTCTTCCTGCAATGCCATCGCCATATGAAATCATCAGCTGAAATGAGTTATTCGGTAATTCGAGAAATTGTTGCAACCTAGTACACATTCTCTAGATGTTACAAATTCGCTAAAGGTGCTAGAACAGATGCGCAGCATGGTGGAAATGGCGGCGTGGGTGGGTGTGTTTTCGCTTTATGTGGGTCTATTGGAAGGGCTTGCAGCCGAAATTCCAAGAATATGTGTATAGTGTGCATGGTTGCCTGGCCTTGCAATGTATGTGCATGCCTAGCACTCTTCTCATCAAGAAGAGATAATATTCGGGTGGTAGGGCTGCATGAAATTCCGACCCTTGCTACGCCTCTTTCAAGGGTTTCGGGGCACTGCGGTCGTAAAAATTTTACACCATAGAACCTGCATGCACACACAACGAATAATTTGGGTATGTAGGGCAAGTAAATGTAACTATTCTTTTCATAATTAAACTGTAAACTAGTAGACGAATAATTAATAATTTATATCGACAGAATTCGACCGAAAATAACCATGACTTGTCGAATCATCATCGATCCGCGATGCAAAATGTGAAGTTCAGAGTAGTTGAAACTCAATGATTCATAACCTAACAGTCATCCAACTATGGCTTCGCCTCCTAAATTAGGTATTTTTCTTGGAAACGTGTATAAGTACTGTTTTTCTCAGCACAAATGTGACTCATGTAAAAGTAGTACTGTTTCTAAAGCATTAATATCGACACATAGTTTAGAATTATTTATGTTGGGTTGCATCACAAATTCGAGTCGTGAACCGGAAGAAACTATCGTACAATTGATGAATTGTTTGTGGGAAGATTCATCAAATGAGGCTAATGACTATTATGGTCAGTAATTATCGTATGTTTTTTTTAATGAAATAAGCATAACTATCATCTGTTCCATTTCGAGTCTAAAATTTAATGATTAGCTTGGTCACACAAACACACAAAGTGGAATGGAAAAATGAATGTTGCAGCCTTCGTGTGTGGCTTATGTAAATGCATGGCCGAATTAGTAAATTTAGAACATGTAACCCGGTTTCGGTGACACTGCATGATAAAAAACTATGCATTACAAAAAACGTCATGTATTTCTAGGCCCTGAACTGAATTTGCGTCTCGAGTACGTACGTGTAAGACCATGGCTATGTATTTTAGGGGGCGGCCCTTTGGGCAAGGAAAAAAACCAACCACCGCCGAAATATTGCCGCTGGCGGCGAGGCATCGGAATGGAGAACAAAATGCTTTCGAAAAAAGTATGTATCCAGGATTGCGTTCAAGGTGTCTCAAGTA
Organism: Anaulacaspis nigra; assembly: GCA_030264675.1. Classification (NCBI taxonomy): domain Eukaryota; kingdom Metazoa; phylum Arthropoda; class Insecta; order Coleoptera; family Staphylinidae; genus Anaulacaspis; species Anaulacaspis nigra. Next base: position 7,295 of record JARJDV010000845.1, on the reverse strand, counting down.
TCGATTGGCCTGGTTTCAGTCGCAGCGAGCGTGTGTTCTCGTCCTGCGTCCTTACTGCTCTGCAGTTAATGCTACCGTTCTTAGCACGAATACACGCGCAAATAGGGCAGCCTTTTCCAATGTTCCGGTTTCCCCTGCATCGACGCCGCCGCCACCGCCACGCGAAGTTTCATTTTCGGCGAATGCGGTGCTGCTTCTGGGTCCTGTTGGCCAAATTGCAGACAAACGCCAAAGCACTGAAGAGCGTTGCCAACCGGCAAACCGGTATTGAACGACACACATCGGACGTCGGCGAAGGAAGGAGCTCTTTTTCGCGAAGACGCACTGCGCTCTGCTGTTGAAATATGCCAGCTTCATCCTCCCGATCTGGTTCCGCGAACAAACACAAAAATAAGATTATATAACGCAACCTTGACCCTACGCAAGCATCTCGTTCAGCTAAACTCGTTCTCTTGGGCTTCAGTCCTTTGTTTCACCGCAATCTATGCGCGTGTGTGTGTTCTCTTTTGCAGCATTCCCCTCTGAATGTGCCAATTATGCCAGTGCATTCGTTCATGCTTTGATCTTCATAAAGCTAAACCGGTAATGCGGTTACGTATGCACGAACCTACATGTTTCGCATTGCTTTTGATCTGTGTTTGTTCGATCCGTTTTTATGCAGCGACCATGCTAAATCTCGGGATGCAGATTATTAAACAAGGTGTAATTTTAACACGAGCGAAATCATTCGAATCACAATGATGCTGGCGATGGCGTGTTGAACACCAATTAATGCCTTGCCATTTGCGTACATTAAGCGAGATAAGAACTTCGATAATATCGACTCTATTAATATGTAATGCTTTAGATGCTCAATTGACCAGCAATCGAATCGTTAAAGCAACACTTACAACCATTTACAGCTCAATTCAAACGTGAATTAAAATATTTCATCAGCCGATCTTAGACTTAAGTCAATTTAATTAACATACAAAATATCTCAATTAACGTTTCGGGAAATTGGGTCATGTTTTTGTATTCGAGTATCGAATTATCTACAGTTATCTATCCATCCATAAAAGTACGCTCGAAATGAATCTCTCAATCAAAAAATTCCATAACTGGAAGCCATAACTTGAGCTATTACGGTTATACTGAGCATATTATAGTGGAGCAATTAAAACGCAAAGCCAGCTGGCGCATGCGCAATCGACCACGATTGCTTATATGTGTTTCACTGTGCGCTAGCCATGGTTTTGCAACAATTTGGAGGATAATTTAACAATCAAGCGTAATGACGACTGCGGATGACGCCAGTGCATTGGGCGAGTGCTTTGTTCCAAGCACAAAATGTACAATGCAATGACGAATTTGGTACAATCATGCGTGTAAGAACGAATATATACAAACTTGGTTGAATAATGTGTGCAACACCCATATGGATTGCAGCCTCTAAATTGTAATAACGCAATAACAAATTGTGCGTGCGTTTATTAATGCTCTTAAGCACGCCATGCCTGTTCACATCTCGTCGAATGCTCTAGCATTGCATACATGAATGTAATATATGTGGATTTGCATGTGTTGTGTGTGCAGGTTGACCCACTTGTGAAGCAATCCATTCCAAATATTGCAGCTGATGATCAACAAACTGCGTATTTACATGCGCAACAAGAGCTAAATGTGCATTAATGATAGATTATTATCTCATTAGCATTGTATATTGACTATGCAATCAATTAATGGGGCAGAGGTGTTTTAGTATTCATTTTCAATTTAATTAATTATCAAAATGAGCATTTTCGTTACACACAAAGCGCTCGTTGCGTTAGATTTGACATCAAAGCAAATTTTACTCCAGACATGACATAGAAACTCACTTCATTTTAGCTATCTGATATTAAGCTGTCATTTAAAGCAGGTCACGTGATAACAACCAACAACAACAACAACATCTCTTTGAATTTGTCCACATTACCAGCAGCAATAATGACGAAACAAGTTTTATTTTCCTTGCGATTTTATGTGGGCAATGCATACAAAATTTTTGTACAAATACGAATATTTTCATCATGTTTGAAATTTGGAGCAGATTACCAAGTCGGTTGTGTAAACATTTGTAAAATAATGTGTATATACACTGGTGATGTAACGAAAATTATTCAAAGAAACACTTATCAAATACGAATGATTACATTGAAAACAAAACGAATTGTGGTACCTGTCGCCGACATAACCATTAAATTCATATTTCACCCATAGTTTAGTTTAGTTCATTTTCAGTAAGTCGTGTAATAATATTATGAAAAGGGTTTTCATTTTTGAATGAACAAGCGTACTGCTTTTGTTTGTATGTGATCCAATGGATTCGCACAATGGAAAGGCATTGTTGTTATTACGTAAATTACAAAAAAGAGTGTTTCAGTTAAATTTTATTATGAAATCATAATTTTATGCAACTACTTTTACTACTCACTCAACTAGGTTTACTATACGTACGTATTTTTTGTATGCAAATGTAATTATTATATACAGTTGTACCCTGTATTTAACTAACCTTCAAATTCGATAAACTTTATTTGATAGCTTCATAACCTAGAATTGAGAAAGAAGTAATGAGGTAAATTTGTATGAATTGAATGAGGTATGAGTGTATATTATGTTCTGAGCGTAAGTAGTGCGTTAAATTCAAGTGGTAACTATCATAGATAAGTAAATAATAAGCGTAATTACATGAATCGTAAAAATTATAAAACAACGCACCGAATTGGTTCTGCATGACGCGACGTAATTCTTTCGTTATTTCTACAATTAGAAAATAATATAGCGCATATCAGAGTGGTTGTGGAGTAGGTAAATTGAAATAATAAAACGCGCAGCTATGTGTATAATTAACGTTAGTGAATTGGGGCGCACATTCAAAAAATGAAAATAATTCCATTCAATTAAATACGCGCAAAGCAGCTCGATCAGACAATAATGTTTTGCAACGCGAGCAACATCAACAGCCGCCGCTCAGCCATGGCATAATAATAATAATGACGAATCGTGCGCGTAATGTGGAAAGAATAAATTCCGCTAGAGAAAATAAATGCACAATGGCGCGGGCTGCTGCACTAGGCTAGGCGGCTGTGAGCGCGCGCGCGCTCGGGGAGGGAACAAGAGGGCGGCAATGTGTGTCAAAAGTGTACGGTCTCGCGTATGTGTGCGGCGGCATGACCCACTTTTAGAAAATAACGCGTGCGCTCGTCCAGCATCACTGCAATGCTGCTGCTGCTGTCGCTGTTCGCTGCTTCTTTAATTCTCTCGCGCTATTATGGATTGCAAACTGGCGGTTTGGCCGCGGATATCTAGCACGTATTTATTATGGCTATTTATTATTATGTGTTCTCCCCGAAGTGCCCTTCTACGAAGTGTCTGCATACGCGGCCATTTTCCAAGTGCACTTTTTATTCGATCCGCGCCGCTCTCAAGCGCGCACTTCCATGCGAATGCTGATGGCATTGCGCAACTCGTTTTATTCCTCGCACACAAGGTGAACAATTAGCATGTCAATGCGTATTAGAATTACCCACTTTGCAAGGCAGGTAGACCTATTGAGATGCAACCGAACAAAGAACATTTATCGGTACGAGAGAGAATGTTTGATATATCAATGCTACATCCTGCTCGCACGTAATTAATTCTCTCATAACTTAGATATTTCTTCAGTTACTTATTGAAAGTCAACGGTAACTTGGAGATTTTATTAAGGCTGCGTCTATTCACATGAAGTACGATGGGCAACGCGCTCACGCATTAAATGATTAATTTTCTGTCAGTTGCACCACCACTCGCTGAGTGAGTTTGTAGGTCAAAGTACACAATTCAGCGATGATTGTTAGTCATTGAGCGCGCCTATTACGCAATGCAACAAATAAACGAAAGTTTGCCCGTTTGATTCTCGCTGTGAGTGCGTCAAGTCGACTCAATTTGTTTGATATTATGTATGAGAAACATCTTTGATCAATACGAACAGCACGCACACACTTCATAAATTCGTTTCCAGCGTTTCGCAATGTGGATTTTGTGTTTGCGTTAAAATATTACACCTTGAGAATAAAAGTTCAAAACAAGATAATTACTTTACAACATACATTTGAGGTGTCATTATCATTACGTATAAATCATATCTGAGAATAGCATCAAATAAATTATGTTATAGAAAAACTAATGCTTACAATAGGAATCCCGAATTCCCTTCTTTTGTTAGAAAGATTTGGTAATGGTAAATCTATATAACCTCACTTTTTATGTGCTCGCTAACGCCAAGTTATGTCTGAAACATGGAAATGTTCATGTTTTCACATCGGTAAAAGAACATTATTTTACATTTCACTATCTTACAATTTATGCAAACATACGTCTGGCTTTAACATTGTATAACCAGTATTCTATGATGTCATTTGTTGAAATATAAGTAGTGGGTGTTTATATTGGATTTCGTCAATTAATTTATCGACGCTTTTATGGCTTTGCAGTTTATAATCAAATAATGCAATGTTTCGAAACTCGGGTGGTGAATGTGAAATTGAAATCAACATGGTGGATGGTTTGTGTCATGGGTTCTCCCGAATTGCGTTGTACTTGCCATGGCTGGCTGAAAGAGACGAACGGCACGAATTCGTGTTATTTCTGTCTGGCGGATGGCGATCCAACCCATCCGACCCAACAGCCCGAATGCAAGGGCGAGTGGAGCGCGAACGGATTAAGATATTGATATAACTTTTGCTTTCTGCTGGGCTTGTCGTCAACGCCACGCGCATGCGCGCGCACTCCGCAGCTGCCAATTGTACCGCGCTCTCCATGCGCAGCCGGGCCGGTTTTCGTCCGAGCAAAACTTGTTAAAAATATTTTACAACCGTTTCCGGGTTGTAAGCGTTTTTATAATCATCTCATTATTGGCAAAAACCAGACGGAAGATTTTTTAGTCTTCTGCGTGGCTGATTAGAATTTCTTACGAGGCACAAGCGTCCAAGGCCATTTTAGAAATACATATTCACGCTTCATTCATGCGATGAATGAAGAAAAAGAACAAGACATTCAATGCACAAGAAGCGCGCCTACGCTTCGTAAACAATCACTGCTTTAATGAGCAGCACGAATGTAAATTCTTTAAATATCAAAAGTCCCATCAATTTGAATTGAGTAACAAGCGTAAATGCGATATTACACGTTATTCGCGTTCTTTGTCTTCTTTGTCTGCGATTTATTAAATTATAGGATGGATTACTGAGCAACTACCGCATGCAGTGCATGCATAGTTGAACTCAAAATATTATGAATGGCTTGAAAATTGTGGCGACTGTGTAAACGAAAAGCTAAAAATACATTTTGGCAAACTAGATCATTCCATCTATTTATATGATCAATGCAACAACGCGTTTCGGACGTGGACGTCTAATTAAAATCGCGCTTGGTTGGCGGCACCGAAAAAACTTCCATTAAAAATACTCAGTTTGAAAGTTGAGTAACCATCTCGGCGTGTGCGAGAGTTTCCTAGAATCGCAGAGAGCGCATCTCGACGTCAACGCGTGAATAATAATTCCAAGTGGTTCTTACGGCTGGCAAAGTTTTGCACACCATCTTATCAGCCAAAGTCTCCTGAATTTTTCGCGTTCGTGAAATAAAACAAATAATAGCATAGCGTTGTGCGCTTATCTTATCGCTGCTTAAAAACACACACTCACATACAATGGCGTACGCGTCTGATAAATTCAAACATCAACCACTCGTTTCATTCCAATAGTCAAGCAAACCGTTTTGTCCGTTGTGTTGAATTTCTGAGTTTGTATTGCCAAAAAGGAATCGCGTTGAGTTCGCAAAGACTCAATATTGATCAAACTCCGCCTGAGAGTTTCGTGCGGTATTAATTATTATGTTGCTATGGCGACCCGTCTGCTAGGAAAGCGTTCGGCAGCCGGACAAAGCGCAAATGAATTAAATGGCATTGAATGCGGAGCGTGTTTCCGCCTAAAATAAATAACACGAAACGCTCATGAGCGAAACTGTAGAGTTTTGCATTTGAATTCGCAAGCGCGCCGAGATGGATGAGCAATATTGTGCGATTTTCGCCTGTTCTGATGCGCATTATAAAAAGCACAAAGTGCGCAATGGTTATTTATTTTCGCGAAATGACCTTGGCTGCGGAAAACAGTTTTGTTTCTCATACGTACGAGGCGGGCGCGCTCTCGCATCCTGCGAGTGTGTAATATGTGTGGCCTCCAAACCGGAATAGACGGTGACGATGCTGACGACGACGACGACAACAGCGGATTCTCAGCCGATCCACGGTTCTGGTTGTAATCAACCATTGCATTATGTAATAACCCGATTGCGCGCGCTTTGCAAAGCTATTCCAACTGTACGTAGAGTTTCGTCAGTGTTCGGCAACGCGGTTCAACAAATAGATCGCCCAAGGATGTCAATATTGTACAACATGGAATACAATATGGCGAAACGAAACAACAAGAACGATAGATTACCTATCTATTTCATATACTGGTAGTGTTGTATTAATTAACACAATGTACGGGGCGCGCTTTGAATGGCGGATTACTCATTATTTGCATGAAACACATGGCCACGACGGACTTCTTTTATTGACTAATTTTTACTGCTAAAACAAGAGAGTATGCGATGATGTCATCGCGTTGCTGTGCGCACATTACGTCATCAAATTCACGCTAACCGAGAATGTTGGCGCTTATTCTTGATTCGTACGAAGAGGAAGTCGCTGCGAGCCACAATATATATTGTAAGCTGCTTGTTGCAAGGCAACGCTGAAGCGAATCTACATAATTCTTTAAAGGTCACCCAACGGTTTTGGTTGGCGTCATTGCATTTCGTGTGGTTTTCCAATAGCTTGGAAAATAACGCCGCAGTGTTGGATACATTAGAAAACTACAACATTCGTTTGAAACTTCGTGATTGCGTTATTATTGACTTGCGCACCGCGAGACTAGTTTTGTTGAATTTAGTAGAAAACGCAAGTTGCGGTAACGAGTAAACTAGACACAACGAGTGGGAAGGGCTAGAGCAAATGTGACTAAAACATTGCGCTGATCTAATGATAACAAATCGTATATTTTTAGAACGCAATTGCGAATATATTCGAAATTCTATATAATTCATGGTGTCAGTATGTCACGTCAGTGAAGCGTGTTGCTTAGCAACAGGCGCTTAGCCCGGCCTATTTTCGGGCTCTATTGATCCGACCTAGCTCTCCTTCACTTGGGGTTAAATCCAGAGTCGGACTCATTGCCGACTGCCACCCC
>JARJDV010000839.1:0-11883 GCA_030264675.1 Anaulacaspis nigra | reverse complement strand
GACCAACGCAATTCTATTTCTTTTTTCATCTACAGATGGCGCCATTATAGTATTTTTTATATTTGTTTTAAGGTATTTATAAAGCAAGAGTACTTTTATGTTAAAAGTCATTTCTCAAGAATTTTACTCTGTCTAATAAATATTTTTGACGCTAAATATCCAGCATTCATTTAAAAATTAAAATTTATTTTGATTTAAAAAGGCTAGAAAATAGGAACAATTATAGTTCACTATAGTAGTTTTCGTGTATATTCAGCAGAGTGCGCATTATTCGGTTCCCGCAAATTTGTTCCCGCTCGTTTCTTGAAACTGATGCGTTATTAAGAGAATTAGAAATAAACGTAATTAATTCTTGTCCATTCTTTAGTCATATAAATTCAAACGTATATAGTGTATTTTATAGATTAACACACTCGATATTTAGTGTTTGCCTTGCAACCTAATTCTCTCAATCTTGTTTGATTATTCTGAATTACCATTAATAACAATCTCAGCTTAATAGATATTTGTTTCAAGCAGTGCACTATATTTTTCCTGTTAGCTTATCAGTCCTCTATTCTGCATATAATTCGCTTATATTGATTCGCTTCGATTCAACTTCATAGGATATTTCTATTCTTGCACTCCAATATCCAAAATATCCAATATTTTTGTTTCAAACAAAGCTTACATTTTTTTCCCTCTGTATTGCCGTAAGCCGCTATTACGGATTGGCGAATCGTTTGTTTTTTGCACCTAAACTTGGCAAAGAGTTTTCTATGAGCATATACCATTACAATGAGTAGATTGCTAGCCTTGCTCAAGGTGGAGAAGACTTCATTTTCGACAATCACCACAAGCTTAAATACGTTTTAAATACGCTACAAACCTTAAATAAAAGAAAATATTGTTAGGTTAATTAATACAGATATAAATATTCATATAATTTGTGAATATTTAGATGATTGCATTTTGCAAACATTTATTACCAGTATTTATACATGCATATTCAGACCACTAACCTGACTAAACGATTTATAAATGTAATTTTTTAGGCAATTTTAAGAATTACATAAAATCTCGCGGTTTTCTTGTTAGAAACTAGTAAATATGGCGCGTATTTTTCTGATATAGGCAACTCCTTCAACTTTACAATACGCTACGCATTTCCTAAATGTATATTTCTAATATTTGATACAATGCTACGGTTTTAAGCTGTAAACCCTGTATCATATAATTTATGTAATTCTTATTTTCTAATAATAAAGTACTACAACCGTTAGGTTTTATCAATATAGGCTGTCAAATACAAAATCTTTGACAATTACCCAGAATTCCATATTCTTTCTGTTATATTTTTTGCAAAGTTTTCTACATATTTAATTTTGTTGGTTATCAACAAGTGGTTGATGGTGTTTTACGTTGTGCAAATTAAGATTCTTACGATTAGACGTAAGTGAAAATATTTATTATATATATTCGGATACCACTAAGTATTTGATAATTATACATTACTACGTTTTCCTAAATCATACAATGCCGCTATCTCTTCCTTATAATAATCCCGGATTTGCTTACGACGTATTTTAAACGCAGCAGTGACTAGACCATTATCAGGTGTCCAGGGTTCTTTGCATAAGTGAATATTTATAGGCAATTCATATTTTTGCAATTTACCTAGAATACAAAAAATGTCAGGTGCATTCCAACGGTAAAAGTTGGAGATAACGTACGTGAAACCGCATGCGCATGTAACGTTTCCAGAACAGCCTGCACCATTTCCTCGTCGTCACAAATATCAGGAAATTGACCGTGAATGCCACGAGCAACAGCAAATTTACATAATTCATCTTCATTCGGGCTAATTAATGCTATACATGATTCTGCCATTGGCTCTGCGTACACGCAAATGTTATCAACAAGTGGACATAACTTCATTTCCATTTCAACCTTCCCCAGCGATATGTATTCGCCGGCTTGCAATTTCACTAGATCTTTTTTCCGATCGATTATCTTAAATACTCCATCGGGATGCACTTGTGCAATGTCGCCCGTTTGAAACCAATGTGTGTCGTCAAAGACGGAGAAATTTTCGCGTGTTTGCTCTTTGAGTGCGAAATATCCAGGGCTTACATTATTGCCACCGATAAGTATCTCCCCTTGCGGAAATGGTCTATCCCTCACAGTGTATCCTTCCTCAGGGCAACTTTGCAAACGCACATCACAAACAGTTGTTGGTCCACCAACACGACCCACCGTACGATCATGACCATCCATGACAGTTGCACAGGAAGTGGTTTCGGTCAAACCATAACCTTGAACAACTCTTGCGCAAAGACAGAGTTGAATGCGTTCATGTGTTTCGGGAGCAAGTGGTGCTCCACCTGATAGTATTAAACGTACTTTACCACCCATTAAATCAGTAATTCTTCGGAATATTATTCTGAAAGCATTCTAGTTAGCAACAGCGCAAAAGCAAACATGACAGTTACTTGTTGATGATTGGCGTATCATATCCTTTATACCACCAGTACTTCTTATATTCATAGGCGAATGTAAACAACACACGTCCGAGGAAGTGAGTTTTGGATACTTTATCTTGAATTCCTTTTGAAATTCTATCCAAAATTAACTGCAGTCCAAGTAGGTTAATGCCAAGTTATTAAATAAGGTTTCTTACTTACAGGTACTGAAGTCATTATAGTAGGGGTTAGAATTGGTGCGTCACCTTTAGTACCAGTCTTGATCTTGGTTGAGGAATCAATCAAAGTGAATGCACTGGAATACCCGATAGCTATTCCCGAGCAGAGGCAGACGCATTCGACAATCAGTTCAAATACGTGGGCAAGCGGGAGGAATCCAATGAGGACATCAGTTTGATCCAATTCGAAGGTATGTGCCGAATCCGTAAAGCCACGTAGAGTAGCCATAAGGTTAGAATGCGTTAATATAACCCCTTTTGGGGTACCCGTTGATCCACTTGTATACATAATAATTGCAGTTGATGACGGACTTGGTAATACATCACCTGAAAGTTCTCCACTTAAGTAATCACGTTTAATCGATTAACTTATAACCTACTAGAATTGGAAATAGATCCGAGTTTTAAAACGTCCGAAAATTTCAAAACCCGAAGTTTAGAACAAGCCCATCGATCAATGGTGGGTTTATATATTTGGTGTTCCATATAAATTATGGTATCTATCAATGGTAATTGTTGAATAATATTCTTTAATTTATCCATAAGTTCGTAACTGGTCAAAATAGTTGTTACTTTCGTCTCGTTTAGTGCATGAATGATACCAACTTCTCCAAGATTTGCATACACGGTTACAACTGGAAAATTTGAGATAAATACAAGTTACAAGTGAAAGGAGGAAGATTTACTTGGCATGCTTTGTTTAAATAAACCATGAGCAGCAATCATCCATTCAGATCGTGTTTCTGCAAAGATGGCCACACTTTGACCACCTTTATTGCCCAATTCGCGCAAACCAAGCCCGAAATTAGTTGCTAGAATGTTCACTTGAGCGTAAGTCTTCCATATATAATTACCAAAAACATTCTAGAATTACAACATCCTCAGAAGATTTGTTAGAATTTGCTGATCAACATACCTTTGCAAAAGTTTTGCCATTCGTTTGAACTTCCGATGATTCTTCTAGAAGCTCTCGTGTTCCTAGACAACGTTTATTTCCATATTTCTTGGAATAGTGCAACATCATTTGGGCCATTGTGTAAATTTTCTCTCGCATCAGTTCCACATGTATCTTCTGCGGATGAGATGTGGAGGTGTACGTGACAAAGTCTTCTCCGTAGCCAATAAGCCGCCCCTTAAAGAGAAAAATTTGAATGAAACTGTTACTTAAATCGTGGCTAGTTGTGTGTCACTTTGGCTTGCTGAGATCGCTTGCGAATCCACCATGGTCGCTGTATCAGGTAATACACGGGCAGCGTGAGCAAATCGAAAAAGAAGGCGAACACGCGCAATAAGAGGATGGTGAAATACTGCAGCGTCTTGGACATCGACGAGCCGGTCGAGACCACCGTCGGCGTAGAAAGCGTGTATATCGGTTTCATCAAAACACTATTAGCAGAGTCGGATACGTGTGGCGGTCGAACGCCGTCTCCGCATCGCGCATTCAAAAACCACAATCAAACGATTTGTTGATTCTGACAAGCGCGCAACGACAGATCGCACATCAGGCGATTGCAAGGGCGCACGGTGATTTGCCGATCACAGTAACAATTGTGCGTCACTAAGGTAACAAGACGATTATTTAATCAACAATTGCTGCATTGTTGATACTCGTATCAAATGAATATCTTAAACATCTGGGAAAATGTGCTTACAAACTTTTAAACTCAATCGTTTCAAAATTGATGGTTAATATCGAATTATCAAATACTAAATTTCAAAATTCATATTTGTATTTATTAATTTCTGCGATGTTATACTTACTATTTTCGTAAAAATCATTTGTCTCGTTTTACTTTTTTTTAAATTCTCGTCTTTAAATGAGGTTCTGTTGCATATTTTAATAGAATTGAATGCAAAATGCTTAAAATTCTGAGATGAAGTGATTAAGTCAACTTAGATTACTAAGATATTGATTATTTCCTGAAAATATTATGGAATCAATCTTTATATAACACGGAAATGATCCCATGCTTTAAGAAAACGCGTTTTTCGCGCGTTCTTGTCGGATTCTTACTTGCAATACTGCGTATAATATCTTATGGTACGAGAATTCTGAGAAATTGCGTGCGCGTGTCAGAAATCTCCGCAATATAGGACGGATAAGACGTATTATGATGGATATGAAATCGTGTTATTCGAATATATCGAATAGAAGGGATTACGATACTTAGGTAAAAATAAAGCGAAATGATTCTTATTTCAGTTTTTATTCTAACAATATTTCAAACTCCAATAAATTTGAAATATCGGACGTTTCGTCGAATTTTCGATGGATTTGATATAAATTTCCGGTTTATAGGTTGCACGGACCAAAAATCGGGTCAAGATAATAAACAGACAAGTGTATAAAATTCATAAAATTTATTATACAAACAGTTTATGCATTCTCCGCATCTTTGCTTATTACAATTTTACAACCAATGCTACCTAATATGTATAACTTATAAATTACAAATGTATAATCATAGAGTTCTTCCTCGTAGATAATAATTTTCTCTCAATTTACGATAAAGAATAATAGTAATAATAATAATATAATTTTCATTGCACTAAATTAAATCTCCGCGCACGCGTGATAGGTTTTAGCTTTTTTGCAAGTATAAATTTGTAACAAAGTAAATAAATAATGCATTTTGTGTCTGGCAGGCTCGCATCATCCACTTGCTCTCAACATTGTAGCAAATGATAAAAAATATTTCTTGTTTTGCGCACATTTCACGTACAAACTATGTTTGCGCTATTATTGGATAGACGCGTGTGATGTATTTTTATTTATAAATGCAAAAGTAGTAGTATTTTCCACCGGTCACCTCTCGCTTTCTCTCTCTCTATATAGAAACATTTATGCAAGGTATCGACGTGCTGATTAATTATTACTATTTATATCATTTTAGCCTATTATCGTCCCCTCTATGACATCCCCACGCCGCATTCATAGACATTTATGCTATTTACAGTAATGCACAATATGCATAATTAATAGTTTTCTTTATCTCCTCAATTATTTAATTCTTTATACAGTCTCACTTCGTTTTAGTCGCTTTGCAATAACCAAAAGAAGTCCTCTTTGCTTAAATCTATTCGTCCACGAACAATAGAAGAATTAATAATAATGCAACAATTCCGAATATAACTCATCTAATACTTCATTCAATAATCAATCTTGTTGTAAAAATTTTGGTTATAAATTGCTCATTGCATAATTTTAATTAACAAACAAATTTCTTTAATGAGTACAAATTGATTTCGCCGGCTATGCTTTGACTATAAATTAATTACAATTAACTAGCTCAAATAAGGAAACAATTGCAGCGCATTATGTTACAGCCGAAATTATTATGTGCTGATATGCAAAGATGTTTTGCACATTTGCTTTTTTACGAAACTTAACATAAATATAAGTTTCACTATGTTTTCTGTTTGTTATTGTAGTTGTTGTTGCGCTGACTCGTTGCGTATTAATTATTTTCGCGCGCCAACAAAGAATCGCAAACGATTAACTTATTAAATTGGAATATCACGCAGACCCTATAAAACTAAATCAACATTTTAAGACTTGGTTCACTTTCAAGAAGCGTACATCCGATTAATCTCCTCTTGGTAGCGGGCTTGGATGTCTTTTCGCTTCAGTTTAAATGCAGCTGTCACAAGACCCATATCGGGTGACCAGACCTCCTTGCATAGTTTTACTGCACCGGGAATCTCAATCTTGTCCAATTTGCCTGCGAAAATAAATTACGATTTGCGTAGGTTACAAATGCTAAACGAGTTTTATGCGGTGGCACTTACATTTCTTGCCGTGGTCCATAAGTTCTTGGAGAATTGCGCGTTCAATATCGGGTTTGGAGCATAACTCTTCAAAGTCGCCAGTGATGTTCTTCTTCTCGGCAAGGTCGTTGAGCAAGTTCGGGTTTGGTACAACCAGTGCGACACAGTATTGCTTGTTGGAGTCACCGTATACGCAAATGTTGTCCACGAACGGGCAGGTTTTCAGTTCAGCTTCCACTTTACCAAGCGATACGTATTCGCCAGCTTGCAACTTGACCAAATCCTTCTTGCGATCAATGATTTTGACGACGCCATCTTCATGCACTTCGGCAATATCTCCAGTGCGGAACCAACGTTTGCCGTCCTCTTCGAAAAAGTCCTCGCCTGTTTTGTCCGGAAGTTTGTAGTAGCCATGACTAATGTTATCTCCACCGATGATCACTTCACCCCGCGGGTACGGTTTGTCTGTGACACGGTAATTGCCCTCTTCCCAATTGACTAGTTTGATATCGCATGCTGTGCTAGCGTGTCCAACACGACCAAAGACCATATCATCAGCTGTAATCAAAGCAGATTTTTAAGTAACGAGGTTATATTTAATTGGGGTGTTATATTTACCATCCATGATTGTTGCGCAGGACGTTGTTTCTGTGAGTCCATAACCTTGTTTAACTTTTACGCACATGCAGATTTGAATTTGTTCGTGGGTATCGGGTGATAGAGGAGCGCCACCGGTGAGAATCAAACGCACTCGGCCACCAAGCAACGCAGTAACTTTGCTGAAGATAACTTTATCAATTAGAGGAGTTGTGTATCCACGACGTGTCCATTGCTGTTTATATTCATAAGCAAATTTGAATAACACTCTCGCGAATGGAGATCCCTTGGATACTTTTTCCTGAATGCTCTTTGAAATCCTGTCCAAAATTAGCTGGAATAGCAATAACATTAGTTATAACGAGGATAAATAATTAGGATTTTACTTACAGGTACGCCAGTCATTACACTTGGATGTAACATTGAAGCATCACCCTTAGTGCCCTTCTTGATCTTACTGGAAACGTCCAACATTGTGAGAGCACTTGAATAACCGATAGAGACACCAGCGCAGAGACAGACACTTTCGACCAAGAGTTCAAATACATGGGCCAACGGTAAGAAACCAATTAGACAATCATCATCATAGATCTTGGTATTATCACAGAACGCCTTCATCGTTGCGATGAGGTTGCAATGCACGATAATAACGCCTTTAGGCACGCCCGTTGATCCACTCGTGTACATAATGATAGCGACATCATTTGGTCCTGGCATTGAATTGCCTATCTTGGACTTGGATCCCAATTCAAGAACATCACTGTACTTGACCACTTGAATCTCACGACCTTTCTTTTCGTATTCAGAGTGATCAAGCTTCTTCAATTGGTCCTCCATATAGATAAGCGTCTTCACCTTCGGAGTCAGCTCGAGTATCTTCTTAAACTTGGGCATCAGGTCATAGCTGGTGATAACTGTGGTTACTTCCGTCTCGTTGATACCGTGCGCGATTGCTTCGTCTCCAAGTGTAGCGTAGATCGTCACAACTAGAGTGGAACGTCCGGTGAGCGTTTAATACAACTTCCTTATTGCTTTAATTATATGCCTACCTGGAATATTTTGCTTGAATAATCCGTGCGCCGCAATCATCCATTCGGCTCTAGTTTCGGCAAAGATGACTATATTTTCCTTGGGTTGATTTCCTAATTCGCGTAAACCGCGCCCGAAGTTGTTTGCGAGTGTGTTCACCTCCGAATATGTTTTCCAATGATAATTGCCCATGTTATACTGAAATATTCATAGGGTTATTATTACAGGCGGGATGAAGATAGAGGCTAGATTCACATACTTTTTTGAATACCCTTCCATTCGGTTGGACTTCATCTTCTTCGCCTTTAATCTCTCTGGTGCCTAGACAACGTTTGTTCGCGTACTTCTTTGCCACGTACTCGAGCATCGACGCCATTGTGTTGATGTTCTCGCGAACGATTTCTATGTGGATGCGTTGGGGTTCGTCCAGCGAACGCCATGTGATGCTCCGCGTATCCTCATTGATAGTGACCGCCTAAAAAGTGGGCAAGTTAGCATAGCACGCACAGTAGCAAAGACCCTGCCGCAGATGCCGAACATGAAAAGCATGCATGCTACGTCGCAAATTAGTCATTGAATTTCGATCAGTGTTAGTTAGTTTTGATTGAGCATACTCATAATATATGCAAGATTAACGCAAAAATGCAAGGCGGCCATGAGAAAACAAATGGATAGAAACATAAAATACAAAGTAACTTAAAATATGCATAAACGATGAGCTATTACTAGGTATTTCATCTGTTTCCATCAATGTTTGCACACACACACAGTTACACATACACAAATGTTGATAGTAGTACCGGCGAATTTCATAATATTCATGATCAGTCTGTCACAACAAACAGCGCATTGTTGCCAAAACAAGTTAGATGCGACTGCTGCTGCTGCTGTGCACCCGAAACGAAACGTATCAAACAACACCGTTTTTTTGTTAATTGAATGTTCTGGACGCAGTATTGATTAATTAAGAAAATTAAGAGAGAGAGAGAGGCAATAGTGTCATATACCTTATGATGCTCTTTAGTTATGTCCGTCCCCATATCGAGGCTAACGACACCGCTACGCTTTTTCTCACCATCCGATTCGGTAGCCAAGATAAAGCCCTACAAAAATATTTGCGATTTTGCGCAAATTGCAATCGAATGTACTTTTGTGTCACAAATGTGAATATTTCACTAATTGTTTGTGGTTATTTTGTTATTGCACCATTTTGCTGTGTATAATTCATCCCGTTACCAATAAATAATATTCATACCGACACCATATATATAGAGTTTCATCAATTTTACAATAGACAAGAACAACAGAGATCTGATTTGAGCACACATTTCGCGAAATCACCACCGACGGTTCATCGAAGATAAAAACTTGAAATTGTTGATTAATACTATTAAAGAATGTAAGATAGAGAGAGAGAAATTTAAGAAACGATCAATTATTATTATATACATTGGACAGATAGCGGTCAAGACTCACAGGTTGTTTATAATAATATCATATCAAGTGCAAGATTCTCATTGTTTGTGCTTAAAAACGTGCATTTGACTCTATTCTAAACTAACATTGGAATTGATAATACCCTTGAGAGAGAAAAGAGAGAAGAGAGAGATTGAAATGATGTATCAAGCTAATTAAAACATAAAGTGTTAGAAATAATGTATTGTGCTGAATGTGTGGTTAATAATCACTACTTTACCCAGAATATGTGATAGCACTATGTATTATATTGCTTGGTCAATCATTGATCATACCTTTGGTCTGCGTGATAGCTGACGTTGACGCCACGGCCGTTGTAGAATTAGGTACACCGGGAATGTGAGTATGTCGTAGACGAGGGCGATTGCCTTAAATGCCCCAACGGCAAGCTGAATGCCCAGTCCATCCATATCCCTGTGAGGAGAATCAGAAATTCGATTAGTATCGTGAAGGATAACTTAAAGTTTGATGAAGGTGAAATAATCACGTTTTGAGCATACCCGTAATACATTTTTGCTGAATTATTACAGACACAATTAAAAACAAACTAGTAAGTAAGTAAGTGATTAAATAATAAATAGCACAGTTTAAAATACAAGAAAGTTGAATTGCTAAAATGAATTAAAACCATGCACACGGGCACGAATTTGTTGGGATTCGGGAGCGGACACTTGGGGAAGACGAAAACGAAAACGTGGACGACAACGATACGGAAACTGAACTGAACCGGCCGTCTCCGTATCGCATACGTTTTATTCAAATCGTGCGGTGTCCGCGTGGACCGCATACGATTTGAATTTTTTTCTACAACATGTATGGAGTTGTCAACCGATATCAATTACAGCGACTCGTGTTTTATCAGTCGCTGCGTTCGTGATTGATTTGAAAGAGTTGGTTGTGCGTTGTTTTAATTGCATTTTTAGATACTGGAATTATTTAATTGATTTTTTATGTTTGGGAATTTATTATTTATATTTGCGATGTATTTAAGTAAGCATTTTGGTAGTTATTGATAAGAAGAATTGATTTTGAACAATAGTGGAAAACAATCGAGATTTTATGCATAATTAATGTTTGTTTAATTGAATTTTGCATGAATAATATAATATTTATATTTTGTAATTGAGTTCCAAAGAGTAATTGATAGTTTTTAATTGGCATTATTAATACATGTTTAATTGCACTATTTTACCGCATAATTAGAGTGCATTACGGAAACGGGAAATTAACGAAACAAGAGAGTCATTAAGAGAATAGCTTTAGTGTTTCATTGCGTAACACGCGTCAAATCGAGAGAGTTGAATGTCAATTCCTTATCAAAGAGCAACTATAATTAAAGTGCAGGCGATAATATTGAACTGGAAAATATTAATCGAACCGCGTTTGTGATAAACCGGTTGGGTTGCATGATTGTCAACTAAAGGTCGCGCACTCGCTGCTAATGATTACATTCTTTCTTATTAATTTTAAGCAATTTCTCTCACATTAAAACGCGAACTTGATATGCTGTACCTTTGCACAGCAGACAGGCGAAGTGTTTAACTTTGGCCTTTGGATCTACTAACTAACACAGCAAGTGTTACTTAAACCGGTTGGTTGGTTACATTTTTATGTACCGAGTTTTAAGTTTAGCACAAGATTTACCTTGATTGGTTTTTGGGTAATTCCTATAGATTTTTAATCGCACTTCCACGCGATTGTGATGTAACTAAACACTTAATGATTGATGTCTGACTTGTCTAGTAAATCCAACACTAATTGCGAGAGCGCGATTTGTGCGTCCTCTTATATGACTATTTCACCGGTATCACAATCTATCAATGTTGAAGATAACACACAACGCGTCGTGCAATTTGTTATAGCAAATGAGTGATTACGCCGTGTGTGTTGGCGAGCTTATCGAAAGCGAATTCCATTGCAATAGAACGCGCACGGTAGGTGTGCGACGGCGTGAGCGGATGAACAAAGTCCCGAAAACAAATCGAAATCGTGTTCGATGTCTTGCGATAAGCAACACATGCATAATTCAATTATCATAGTTTATTCTTTGTCTCTTTGTTTGTTTGCTGCAGAGTTATTACAATGGAGAAGGTGCATGTTACGTAACGCTAATCAAAGTGTTATTTAGTGAGCGGAATAAAAATGTAGTGCAGAACAAAGATCACGTGCAATCGAATATTTTTAATGAGATTGGAATTATTTGGTGGCTGGACAATCACGCACGAAAAATTTTTTGACAGTTATTTGACAGTTTAGAGATTAAGTTGACAGATTTATTGCAGGCCTTTATGAGTCGAAGGAGGTTTTTCAAAAATTGTTTCCACCAATAGAAA
>JARJDV010000824.1:0-17115 GCA_030264675.1 Anaulacaspis nigra | reverse complement strand
TGCTTTTTGTACGCACGGTTTTTTTTTCGTGTGACTTGCTCTCTGGTTTAGTGCCGCAATTTGGTATACTTTTTTACGAAGACGAATGACTAATGTATTGGCAATATTGCATTTGTACTACGCGCAGACAGTAAATAATAACCGTTCATATTGCGAGCATTAAGTCTTCTGACTTTTGACATCCAATTTTGATTTGTTTCAATTTATAAAAATAATTTTCCTATGGACAATAATGTAAACTTTATTTTCAGAAGTCATATGAAACATTCCTAATATAGCCTATTTGTTTGCGAATGCAAATGTAAACACGCATAAAACAAACATGTAGCTATGTACAAGTTTTGTCATGCGTTTCATGATCTGTGGAGAATTTCTCAAGCGACTTGAATTTCATTTAAATCATGTTTCATGTATAATTTACAAATGAATATCTTGCTGATTTCACAATAAGAATTCAAATTTCGCTCATTGCATGCAACCAAAATTTTAAAAATCTTATGCACACTAAATGAAAATTTATATTTATTTTTGATGAAATATGGGCATTTGACATATATATTAACATATTCATGAAAATGGTATTAGAATGCTGGTTGTAACATAGGCTATGAATACTTAACCAAATAACAGCTACGTGCGGATTGTCTTGAATCCAATAAACCGATATCGAAATAGGATGTAATAAAGCGCCGAGATTAATGCCTTCTCAAGCCTGGGATCGAAAATGCAATTTCCTAATGAATAATGAAAGAATCACCACTAACGCAAGAGCGCGAAGAGAGAAAAAAAGCGACGTGAACGAACGGTGATAAACGTTCTTAAGTATCTTGGCGATTAGCAGTATTAATTGCATGGACGCGTATCGCGCGGTTTATTGCCGCTGATAGGAATAAATTACGTATTCGTTTGGAATTCGTTACACAGTGTGCGGCGTGCTTTTCTTTGCCTTCATTCACTCGCGTGCGGCTAATGTATTTGCGGATGGATGCAGTGGCGGCGGCAGCAGCGGCAGCGGCAGCGGCAGAAGCGCGGAGATAGTGGCAGGGCCACTAAGTGCGCTCGCCGTTGTCAGTGAGAGTCAAATCGTAAAATTAAGTCAAGTTGCTCCCTCGCCTTGAAAACGGTAAAGCGTGCGCGCGCGCGCGCTTCCAAGTCGTTAAAAACTTGATTGTAATGCGTCGGGATACATATTCTAATGCTCATTGCCATCCCAGATGAAGACTGCTCTGGCCCTTACTTTGTGCATGCCTTTAGTTTCGGCGTAATAGAAAAAGCTGTTTGCATATTAATTTCACATTTGAGCTCGTTCCCAAACTTGAAAATTTAATCTGGAAAATTCTATACAAATTTCATGAGCGCGCACTGAAAATGCGGAAAGTTGTATACGAGTCGAACGAACGGGAGCGAACAGCAGCAGCAGTAAGTAGCAGAGAGATGAATAGAGCGGATGAAATCGTATGAAAACTGAAATTTTAAGCTATCGCCCGCCGGATTAATTTCGAGTTTAATCTAAACTCCTCGTACCTGACTGAATATAAGGAATTCCCAAAGGTATTCGATAATCCAGGCCATTGAAGCGACTGACGAACGAAAACGTACATCGCGCGCACTCAAGTAGTTCAAACTTATCATGCTCACAACTATTGCCATCTTCTCTGAATGCACTACCCGGAACTTGAATATGGCTTGCAGCCTTTTTGTGCTTCTCTCCATATAATATATACAAGCGATAGCGATGGCGGCGGCTCCTGCGTATCTTTGCAAGTAGTTTATGTAACTTGAAATACCCGAGCCTGAGACAGATTTCATCACAACAATAATCGTATTTCATAGAAGCCCGCACGATTTCAGTGAATGAAATAGCGGCCTCGTCTGCACCAACCTTCGATGGCTATCAATCTACGTACACCTAGTGCTCTTGATGATTGGACAGCACTTTGGAGTGGCAGGCGCAAGAACTCGCTGTAAAAGCCTGGCGAAACTTTGTGAGAAGCATATTGGCATGCTCGACAATCTCATTTCAATGCTCATTTAGCCGCGTCACAGGTGCTTTAGCAAAGGGCTGAAACCAGAGAGTAGTGGCGACGATGGCGGTGGTGGCGGCTGCGCGCGTGCACAACTTGTTGAGGCGTTGTTGTTGCGCAACCGAAACTTGATTAAATTGACGTTTAACGTCAAAGAAGATCGATGGTCATCGATTTACAGTTGAGCACATGAGTGGCTGGTTGAATTTCGCAGTCGGCTCGTTGTTGTTGAGATTTGTTGGAATCGCTGGAGTTGAAAATTTTTTGCTAGTTGTTTTTATTGAGTGTCTGGCCAATGAAGGGAGAGTAATCGCAAAATACGGCGAGAATAATGATGCGTAATATTGCGCGCATTTGTTTATGTCGTTTCAGGCGCTGAAAAAAAGACAATCATCATCGGGCCGATTGCGGTCATTGCTTCTTCCGTTCCACTTTTTTCATTTGCGCGCGCGCTGCCTTCGTCTCTCACTGCTCGATCGCGTCCGTGTTCGCTTTTTACTCTTCATTTTCGATTTCGATTTGTGCGCTTCGCGTGGCGGTTTGGTTTTTGCCATTATTATTGTTATTGAAGAGGGCGCGATGCGATGGCGATTTCCACACGAGTTCATCCGTATCATAACCGGAAGGCGGAAGCGCAGCGCAGTGAGCGCGCACCCTGCCTGCCTGCCTGCCATCGATGAATGTATTCGCGTCGCTGAACAGCAGCGTCGCGGCGCACGTTTTAAAATTTAAGTTGCTTTCAGGCGCTGTTACATTGCCGGCGAGCCGCTGTATCTATCATGCGGATCGTATACAATTAAAAACGAAGAGCGCGCTCGCCGCCGCCCCGAACTGCTACTCGAACTCAATAAAAATACGCGCGAGTTGAGGCATTAATCTCACCGTAGCGTCGAGTGTTCGTAAACAGCTTTTCTTCTCTCGCGGTTCGTGCATTTCGTTTTTTTAAATTTTAATTGCCGCACAGTTTGCACTCGGTGTGTGTGTACGCGCGCGTACGCGAACGCCGAGGAGGAGCGATTAATTAAAGCCATAAATAATAAAGTAATAAATGTTACCTTTTCGCATTGGCGGCGGGTTGTATCGTGAGCGCGCGTGCTTAGTTGTTTATTGCCGAAGACGTTCGAAGACGCGCCCCAGCCGAGAGGGATGTTTTGTGCATCAGCGAACTCCATCGCATGGAGGCGGCGGACGTGGTGGTGGTGTGAGCTATTCATTGCTTCGGAGGTAACGGCGGTGGCGGCGATGGGAAATGACGCATCAATTCATTGCTGCTTGCGTTATTCGTTTGTGTTTTCCGTGCAGCTCGGCATTTTGTTTATTTCTTTACCTATGGTTGTAGATCTTAATTTTCAGAGAACAAAGGTGAGTGCTCCGCCGTGGTAACGGGGGGCAGGGGTGAGTGGCAGAATGAAAAGGCAGAAAATAATAAACAAGCGCAGAATCTGATTCATTATAATTGATCTTCGCGAAGGACAAACAAGCGCGCACCATCGCCTTGCAAGAAATACCGTGCGGCAATTCGCGGGTTATTATTTTCATAAATTTTCCGTTCAACGAGGTTGACGAACGACGAATACCAACAAATAACAAGAAGATCGAAGACGCATTCCGGATGCAAGCAAAGCAAACTTTGCTGCCGTCGCGCATTCCGCTCCTAAATCATTTTACGTCGATGTTTATCTATCCTTATCAAAATAATAAAATAGTGGTATTTTGGCGTCGTTTGCGCACAAACTTCATCCCGCAACGGCATTATATTATTCGCATATCGTTTGCTTTCGCGTCTTTGTGCGCGGCGTTTTGGGAGAGACGGTTGGAGATTTGGAGCATCTCCATCCACTAAACCAGTTGGTTTGTTCGCAATTTTCTTTCATCCCGACTGCATTCATTTTGTTGACGCTGCATTTACGTTCGCGACTTGAGGAATTAACCATGCGCGCGCGCGCGCTCTGTGGAGGGATGAGGGATGAACGATAGTAATCTACGACGAATAAAAGTTTGTGGGTTAATGCACATTTCTAATAAGTTTGCCCCGTGCTGTCGGCACGTACGAAATAAACTCTCACTAATAATTAATCGGCGTGAATTATTCAATGAGCGGCGTTAAGGGCGGGCGTACGCGCGAAAAGTAACTGATGCAATTTTCGAAATTGATCTCGACGTGAATTCAGCCGCCCTCCTAATAGGATGTCAACATTCACATGCAAATATGATGGCACTTGGCTTATGCTAATAAAAGATTTGCCCCCGTTTTCATGGTGCAGCGCACACACCACCGTGTGCTGCTTTTAAGCCGGAACACATACGCCGCCCCGCCGTATCGTTGATCCCTTCAGTCGTCGTCTAAGCATCATCGTCGCTCGAAATATGCTTCGTGCACCGCCACCAGCCGGGACCTTTTTCAAAGTGCGCGCGACGGCGGCGGCGGTGGCGGCCCTCTCTCCTTTTTTATTTCCGCTTTGCTTAAACGTTCATAAACCTATTTGGCATTCACCTTTACCTTTCGCCCGTTAGGTTTTTATGTGCGTTTCGTACGCTCATTGGAAAGTAGATCAGCGCACTTGTACGTCGTACTTGTACGCTATGGACGCGAGGCATATATGGGACGCGGGAATGGAGGGCATCAAGGCGCATCAACCAGTTAAGTGGCGGCTATAAAACGTTGCTCCTGCGCCCGCGTTCCCACCACCCTGCTCGGGAACCGTATTGTTTTTGTTGCGTTCGCTCTTATAACAAACTCTGCCGCGACTATTATCAAGCGTTTAATCTACATATTTTCATATTTATGCCCCTCTTTAACTTGATAACTTTTTAGCCTAGTTTTTTTCTTGCTTCGCCGCGCACGACGAAAATAATCATTTCGTAAATGGCCATTGTTACCATAGATCACGCACATTACGCCGCGTTTCGGGTTCGGGTAAAAGGGATGAAAATGTGCGTTACCTTTTTCTATGGACCATTAACTCCATTAGCTTTGCGTCGCAGTTTAAGGGTTTGGTGGCGATGTGTAATAATCATGCAATTGATAGCATTGGCGCTCGTTCATTTTCCAAAGTCATTAAATCGTCGCGTTGATACAATAAGCATGCACACACCTAGTAGACGTGTTTTTTTGCTTCATCGATTTATGGAGTTTGCCTTCCGCTTTGCCGGGCGCGTGAGAAGATGAGCCGCCGAATTCATATCGCTTGCAAATAATTCGTGCGGCCACGCACCATTCGAGCCCCCAGGGGGTGGCAGCAGCCAGCCAGGCAGTCACGCAGTCGTGGCTCGCAGAAGAGATCACAGCGTGCGCGCCGTTAGATACGCATTATTGCCGTCGTTGTCGTTATAGCGTAATGCGTTCGATGCGGTAAATGGCGCACATGGTTTGCTTTCTTGCCAACCGAGGCCCGCGGCGCACTTGCCACCCGAGCGACGTCCTGTTTTATTAATCATCATTTTGGCGCGCCGACTGCATTCCGGGGTGCGTAATATCGCTGGGAGAGAGGAGTAATCTGTATAACCCGACAAATAACAAGCGGTACATCAAGATTAACTTGGTATAATCCGCAAAATGTGCGCCCTCGATCACGACGTGCCGGACAACACCGGATTGCAACTGCAGTTTGGCCACTCGGTAAAGAGGACAACAAATCTACTCATTTATAATATCTTTTTATTGTTTGCCTGTTTAAATAGCATTTTTACGGATTAGTTGCTGAAAAATTTATTATTATGAGCGTCGACGTTAAGAATGTAATGTGGGATGCGTTTAATTCAACAAAGTTTGGTATCTATGAAGTGTGAATGTTAGACAATGTATTACAAGCGTACGAACAGAACTGCCTTGCAGCACTGCTGTACTATTGTTCAACACTTTCAGCACACTCTTCGTCAGTTGTAATTTTGCGAACGCTAAGCCGCACAGGCACCACGCGCCAAAAGTCCAAAAGCACTAATCTTGGTAGCGACACAAAAGCACATATGCACTCGCTGCACAACTCACCAAGTTGAAGTTGGAAGCGTGCAATTAGGCCGGGCACACACAAATTTCCTATTAATTACCCGCACGCCGTACGCGACCACAATATATATACTAAATGTTACGCCAATAATAATAATAGGCGGAAATGATTTTGAAATGGTGTGGTGCGCGTGCACGATACACTTGGAAGAAATTCGCGCCCTGTACTTCTCGAGGCACTTGCATTGTTCATGTAGGTGCATACTGCATTAGTTTCTACATTGTGTTGTAGGTGTACATGCCTGAAAAGCATGCCTGTGCGGCATTGTCGATGCAAAATTTGTCGCAAATTGAAGTTGCATTCAAAATATAAATGCGCGCCACGTCGTTTGTAGCTCGGCAACGGGCTGCTTAGTTGTTGAAATTTGTTTCCCATTGTGCGCCCGCAAATTACTTGTAATAAATTCACGCGTGCACCACCAAGGTGCGCGCTGCTTAGCACAATACCTGAAAATAGTAACTCAAATATTAAATATGCACTGTTCACTCAATCGAGTTTACACTTGTGTTCATACGGAATTTAAATGCTGCGCAAATTTACGATATTTGCTTTGGCTGCTTATCGATTCACTTTGTGCATACAAAAATTGCGTAAATAAGATGCAAGTTTAACGCAGTAAACAAGCGAATAAATATTTGCGTACTTAGTATAATTGACAAGTTACTTGCTAAGATTTTTGTGGTGCACAAATTACTTAACATGCATAAAAAGACTAGGAAAACTGTATGCGCCGAGCATGTTTAACTGATTGCATGTTATTTTGTACGACGGTGGCGGCAGCGTGTGACATACCCCTATGTGCATATGAAATTAGGAATCAGACGACCCGATTCCCGGGTTTTGCTGTTGGTTGGCGCACCCGACAACGTCCGCCGGAATGAGTCTGCCACACGGAAGGACTATGGTAAAAATACGTCCAATTAAACTTGGGCAAAACTACGTAATTTCCGGTCTTGTTTATGCCCCCGGCCGGCGCTGACCACGGTCACTCACCCACAAATTTCAGCAAATATTTTCACCACGCTTACATTGTGGCGCCACACTTGGGATTTGCACGCGCGCAATAACGCAAAAAAATTGAAGGATTTTCCCCGGAAATAGATTTTAACCTTCCAACTTATCGGAAAATGTTTTCATAGTGCATTTAATCGATGCTGCTTGGATTTGTTAATTGCTCGGGCAGCCGAAGCGTCGATCCAAAGTCATTCTTGCCGAATGAGAATTTTTATCGCTCGCCTCGATAGTCGCATAGGCTATTTAAATCGCGAGGAAATTAAACAACACGCCAAATGCGCGCCGCCACCACCGTATCAATACTCGTAAAATATGAAACGCGTCGTAAAAATCCCAGCGAAACTGGAGCAAAGAAATGATTTTCTCTGCGAGGCGTTTTATTTGTCTCAAAGCCATTCTTCAATATTTTCATTTCGACATAAAATTAAACGCTTTGAAATTTTATGTTCACGAACAAATGTGCCAATTCCATTGCGAAAGTTTCATGTTATTTCTCCATTTTTTTGTGTCTGGCCGCCAGTATGTAGTGTTAATTCCTCGGGGTTAGTAATTTACATAAATAAGTCATTTGTTTATAGGGGCGCACACACTAAATCAATGAAGTCATTTGATCGCGCGACGTCTTTAACGAAGGAGCAAATCGAGTCCAATGGAATCGATTTGTCAATGCGGCGAGCCAAGAAATTAAAATTCGTCGCGCTATTTCGGTATGCCGCAGCGTCTTAATGAAATGCAACTTTTTCTCTGCGCTCGAATGTTCCATTTCTTCGGCGCACGGCCGTAATGAAGTACAGTCATATTTTCACGACTTTTTCATCATAAATATCGGCTTTATGCGTGCGGAAAATTAATTATTAAGAACCCCAAGTTACAAGAAACAAACTTACCCCATAATAAATAAGATTATAATCCAAGTTTGTAGTTACATGCATTGGCCTTGGCGGCGGTTTGCTATTTACACGCCCGTTGTGCGTACGTACATGTATACGCTCCAACGCGAGAGAGTTGTGTCTAACTCCTTGGCGAAAGGACCAACGAATGCAAACAGGATTTTCCCAGCAGAGACGAGCGCACTGCGCACGTATGAGGATGGCGTAATGTGGAAATTAATATTTTAATTAAACTATTTCGTGGTTCAAAGCGCGCCTTGCGTTTATGTGACTGCTAACTACATATGCATTCATAATGCAATCAACAAGCACGTACACGAACGCAACTAAGGCGTTCGCGGGCGCAATCATCTAAATTCGGGAATATATGGACTCAATTTCGGAGGCGATTTCCCATCGCATTTCTCGCTCTTGATTACGCTGTCTGGCGTCTCAGTTGGATTATAATTTCATTTTCAATACGTTTGCATAACTCACCAGCTAGATAATTTGGACCAAATTGGTTATTATATAATAGAATAATAATAGTCATAGCAAAAAAAGGAATGTTTATAAACAATAAACTAGTCCATTGTTTATGTATGCGAGGCAGGATTATTCAATTCAAATTCAACCTCTTCGCGCGTTTGTCCTTATCGATCCCATGCACGTGCCCCTGTAGAAGCGCATGCGCCTTTTCTGACATTTCCACCCCCAGTCAGATGTTTTGCGGTTGTGCCGAAGTGGTTCTGTTATTATCGAAGAAATTGTTTAGAAAAATAACTTAAGATGTGCATACTGCATCATAAAAACGCCAAGCTAGGTGATTATCCAATCGTTCACACCTTTACGCCCCCAACTAGGTTCGGGAACGTGATCGTAACAATAGTGCCAAAGTTCGTCCTTAGTGCATAGAGTATTAGACCAAGGTCGACGCCTAGAAATAAAAGGACAATAAAATGGTATTATATTCTGACATTTTCTTTATGTAGCGATATAATTGATGCAGTTTATGGGAAGTCCATAGCTGAGGTAATAAAATATTACACATGGTGCGGGGTCAGGGCATAAGCTCCTTTGCATACATTAACCCGACCAGGTAATTGCAGAATAATCCAATAGGTAACCAGAATTTTTCTTCTATTCCAGACACTTCAATGATTTGTACTGCAGTTCTTCTTCAATTGTTGACCAATGATGAAGTCCTAACGAGTCACTGCGGGCAGTGATAAGGTAACCAGTAAAAAATCTTAATCAAAATGGGGAACACAATGGCCGGCGAGGGCAAAGTGCCCAACAAGGGTGGCAAACTAAAGAAAATGCGTGGCAAACGCAATAAGACCGAGGAGCCAAACTTTTCCAACGCAATTACCGCTGATTTAGAGGCCAAACCTTCCGCAATGGAATCGAAAACTTTAAAAACTCCGACGGAACCAGCTCGAGTTCCCGTGATTGAAACACCGGTTAAAACTCCCGAAGAGTTATGGAAGACAGTTCCACAAACGTTGGAGGTAAGTGCAACTGCAAAACCAAATGTCGTCGAGCCAAAAGACAAGGAGGATGCGGTCGGAGTGCCGCCGAGCAAGGAGTCCAGTTCTGAGTCACACTTTACCGATCCACTGCTCACGCCTATTGAGTTCTCCGCCGAGATGAATGAATGCTACTACAGCCGCGAAAGCATTCTAGGCATTCCGCATATGCAGGCGACAACAACAACGAAGATGCCCAGTCCAATCACAACGACATGCGATATCAAACCGGCAAAACAAGCCGACCTGCAATTGCCGCTCGGCGATAAAGCATTGTTGAGTCGAGATTCAAACGCAAACAATGTGCGTGCGACCGAGTGTGCGCGAAACGAACATGTGAGCACTATTCTGCAAAGAATGAAGGTTGCTGAGACGAAATCTATGGATTATTTTGGTGATGAACAAACGATTGCTGAGCGGCTGCATACGTTGGACCTGGAGGAGCAACGGCCAGACGTGGATGAGGATGAGGACGATGCGGAAATGCCTTGCGATTATGAGCTGGTCAGCATGCCAAAAAGAGCCTCAGAACTTAATCTCCTTTCATCTGACAATGGTGAGCCCAAGTAGTTTTCAATAATGTACTAACAACTATTACGCATATGTCTACGATTCTATTATCTCGGTGCATTATCTTATCTATTTGACGCATAATATTTTCATGCGTTCGAAAAAATATCCCGCGAATTTGGGGTTGCCTAGAGTGTTCATGGAACATGTAAATTATATTGCGTGCCCGATGTAATTATTTCGCGCGTCAAGTTACATTGCAAGAACGCGAACGAAATTATCCATGCTGGATGAACAAATTAATCTATCGCAATTTTTACTTTCTGTGGAAAATGACTTGGTGAAAGTTGTTCCGTTTCAGTCATTTAATTTATTGGAAAAGAAATTTGCGGAATAATCACTCAACGGCTAGATACTATCTATCTGATAAAAATCTTAATCACATCTGGCGCGTCATCAATGCGTGATCGGGATGTTATGATACTACGTTTTTCTTTTCAATTTGAGTAGTTTTATGACTTAATTCGCGATATATTAGATAATCACACAAAGGCCTCAACTATTTTAGTTGCTGCTGGTGCTGTGCATAAAAAATATCGTCGGCACATGTCGCTGACGTCGATGGATCATCAGCATCAGCAGATAAGACCATCGACATCATCGGCGGATGCGTGTCGCAGCGCTGGTATAACGCCGACGACGGCGACGGTGGCGGCAGCGGTTGCTGGAACACCCGACGTGCTTAAGAAGCTCTCGTCGACGTCGTCGCTCTTTGGTCTCGAGTGGACGCTCGTCAAGCCGACGTTCGTGCCGGAGAAATTAGATTTTAAACTATATGAAAAATTCGAAGGTAAGAATCACCATTCGCATTAGATCTCATCGAGCTGCTGTGGCTGGAATTTGGATGCACAACAATGTTGTTATGCTTATGTATGATTTCGTTTGCTAGTTGGCTTCATTATCCTCTAATTAGCCGCCGCAATGGCGCTTAGCTTTACCTATTCGTACTGACCCGTATGCGCTCGCTTATTGCGCATAGACGTTGCGGCAAATTTAATTCGCCCAGCATAGCTGAAGCATGCCATGATGTTCGTTCATACACACCTCATTCTTCATGCTTGACTCTTCAACATCACGATAATCATAGTCATGACGTAATCGAATGTCACGCGTCGAAGACATAATAATAAGAGACGAGTGAAATGGTGGTTCGAACAGAAACAAAAGCCCATCTCTTCTTTGCATACGTACATGGCGTGACACGGCCTCGAGACGCGCACAGCCCAAACACATTTTAATTACTAAGCTAATGCGTCGAACTAACCATCGTGCGCTTATATAATAATTGTATTGTGCGCGCGTGCACGCCGAACATTTGCGAAAACATTTCCGCGCGCGCAATTGCGTACTGGCTGGGCGCACTGTACGCTAATGTATAATAAGGACTTATGCGAATTAATTAACAATACGCACATTCAGCGCATCCATATGCAGAAGGGTTTGGCACGCGTTAATATGAATGCGGCTCGGATTAGGGGCACATTAATAGAATGGGCTAAATGTGCCACTCTTGCATTGATTAGATATTCAATTATTTAACGAACAATTTGCGATCAAATCTGCCAATATTCGCCGAAGGCTTTTGCCAAACCAAACCGATCGACGAATTGCCTCGTTGATATTCAAAAGCGTTGTCTGTCAGTGCATTCGTCACGGCGTGCCCCAGCAAGCCGAAATTAATTGTACGCTTAATTAATTTGCTACTTTTCGCAAAGTGTCTTTAGCCAACTCTGGCATACCACACAGATAGCTCCATCCATGGTGGTGTCGGCGTCAGTTATGCATGCATGAATGTCATTCAGTGTCGTGTCATGGTGTCGCAGCAGCATTTGCTTCGGGTGTCGGTGTCAGTTGCATAATCACAATAACAATTAGCCTCAATTTGTTAATTTGCAATTTCGTACACTTGCGCCAGCATGCGTTATGCACCACCACAAACGTGCCAGGCGCGCGCAAATGTTGTCTCTGGATATGTGCGTCTAAATTTAACTGCTCTTGATCGTAATTAAAACGGCGAGATGCGAAACAATAAGTTTCTCTTAAATTTTATGCAATTTTCTATTTGGCGCTACTGTGTGCTAATGCCATTTTCTAATTGTATTTATTCAAGCACTTATCCTCGCATACAGCGCGATCGTAAAAACTCTCTTTGCAATAAATAACTAATGAACAAACTATACGCTGAGTATCATGAGCGCACTCAGGTATTTGAATTACAGCAGCGTAATGCTACGCATGCAAACGCATAAATATACGAGCATAATTGAATTATGTATGTGCAAATTGAAAAACTTAATAATTACACAGCTTCGGCGCTCAATCAATATGCAATTCGTAATATTCCTTCAGCACGTTATCTTTGCATATTACTTTAATGCGAAAAATGTGCTTTCTTCATTAACATTAGCGATATACTCCATTCATCTAGTTTTTCTCCACATTTTCATTGACGCAACGCATCGAAGTCAAACCGCAAATAACAGACGCATATTATGCAGTTTCTACACAGCGAACAACACAGGTTTCAAGTTATGCTCTTTGGTTTTAATGAATAGCAATCCATCCGCGCATAAATCCTTATATAAAAATAGAGGAGAACAATTGCAGTGGATAAGTAGACAGCCTGCTGTGTTCGTGCACATATATTTGACACTAATTTGTTTAATATTTGAATTTACTGTATTCTGCACTTAATGCACGAATTCGAATCTAGAATATCCTGACAGGCAAACGTTGCTATATTAATTTGCATTAGAAATTTCTCAAAATAATTGAAACGAAACGCAAACTAAAGTTAAGTGTAGCAAACGCAATACACTGCCCCCGCTTAATGAATATCATGGCTTGCAGTTCTTTTAAGCGCGAGCGCTATCGTTGCGTGAACATTTATTTCGATAACACTGCCGCTAACGCATCGGTTACTTTGAGTAGTTTTCGTTGCTGGATACATTGTTTTTTTGCTGTGCACCTTATTTACTAACTTGTGATTTGTTTATATTTGGTAACTAATTAACATTTTTTCAGTACCGTTGTCAATAATCTTGTATCCATTTTAGGATATATGCTGATCAATTGGCTTATTGCAAATTTTAAGGAAGAACAATATCTTAAGTTTGGCATCAATTCGCAAGAATTAAAAGTGGTTGCGGCACAATTTTGCACGCACTTGTTAGCAGCGGGAGTTTTAAAACAAATTGATGATAAAGACGTCCCAATGTACAATATTTTTAAGGTAAGATTAAACATAGATTCCAACATCCGGTTGAGTAAGACACCATTCTTTCTATGCAGCCTGACTTAATGTACTACTGGACGCATTCGGAAACAACTCAACCAGTTCCGGATACGCCAGGAAAATTAAGTCAATTGTCGTGGCCACCTATTTCTCCACTTGAATCGGACATGATCATTACCGGAGATATACTAGTCAACCATGAGGATGCTTCTTCTCCAAAAACACCGGAACGTCCCAAGGAGCTCAAACCAGCTGCGAAAGAAGCGGATATTTTAAGTTTAGAGGAGGAAATATATAGATTGAAGCAGGAAGTTGAAAAGTACAAAACCCTGATCGAAATTCAAGCCTTGACAGCAAAAACTGTGGAGGACTTTAGTTCCCCTATGGAGGAAGTCTGTGATAAGTCAATACTTGATGGCAGTAGTCTCTCTAAGTTATCAACAAATGATGTGGAGCAAAAGTGTAACTTAAATACGATACCCACGTCGTCGACAAGTATTTGCAGTGTGTGTGGCGCAAGTCTTAATTTATCGTCCACCTCCGATGGAATTGTACCAGATGCTCTTGGTGTATCTATGATGGACACAACTACGTCATCTCAAGAATCGGGCATTAGTGTGATAAGTAATGCTACACAATTAGATTCAGTCCAAGGAATGGGAGATGGTCGGGCACAAATAGGGTTTAACACAAGAAATGCGGAAGTCCAACAAGTAACTACGATAGCATTAACACAACCGGCACCTACACCACCACCTCCACCACCTCTTCCACCAGTATTTGGATGTGATGAATTGGGGGCTCCTACATCACTCACAGACTTTGCTTCTACAACAAATACTTCTCCTCTATCAATGCCAAACACAATTGGCACGGTAGCACCACCGCCTCCACCGTTACCCAACTTAATATCCGCAATTGTCGAAATGCCTATCACATGTCCTCCTCCTCCTCCTCCACCACCAGTACCCAGTATGTGTCCGCCACCTCCACCTATGCCTAGTTTAGGTCCACCACCTCCACCAATGCCTGGAATGGGTCCACCACCGCCACCAATGCCCGGAACTGGTCCACCTCCACCTCCAATGTTTGGTATAGGTCCTCCGCCACCGCCGATGCCGGGTATGGGTCCACCACCACCACCTATGCCTGGTATGGGTCCACCGCCACCACCAATGCCTGGTATGGGTCCACCACCACCACCCATGCCTGGCTTAGGCTCGCACGGTGCACCACCACCGCCACCTCCAATGGTAGCTGGAATGCGAGGAATAACTGGATTACCTCCACCGCCACCACCCATGGGAGGTCCTGCGCCTTTACCAGCTCCTCCACCAGGCGGTTGGAATGCAAATAAAGCGGGTAAGAAAAGTTTCAATCGTGTTTTCATCGTTTTTTATGTCACCTTATATTATATGTTTTGTCATGATTCGCATGAAACCTAGGGAAAAAGATATTGTGATATTACACTGTTCTCTGTCTGTTCCATTGATGTATTAGCATAGGATACAGACTCAAGTGCAAGTTATTTATTGTTCACGTCGGTACAACCATATCCTTTACCTCGTAATAGACTTCTTCATAATCAATATGAAGCTAAATTTTGACTGAGAAACACAAGAATTCTACTTTTTGTACATGTTCAGTTGTAGTTGAATGCACAATATTCCTAAAACTTGATTTTTAGTGGCTCCACTACCGTCCATGTTTCCAGGTGAGATATTTTACAATACACAACACGTTCGTACCATTCGTGCATGCATACTACTTTACAATAACTGATAGAACAATTTTATAC
This sequence comes from Anaulacaspis nigra, assembly GCA_030264675.1. Lineage (NCBI taxonomy): Eukaryota > Metazoa > Arthropoda > Insecta > Coleoptera > Staphylinidae > Anaulacaspis > Anaulacaspis nigra. The sequence goes on along the minus strand of JARJDV010000824.1, from coordinate 2,069 downwards.
AAGCACGATTTGTGTACTTTATTAATTAATAATTTACGTAAGTTTTATTTAAATCCTATATATTTAATAACATGATATTTTAGCTATCAGAAAGCCACCCATAAATCCAAGTGCACCAATGAAACCACTCTATTGGACTCGCATTCTAATACCGCAAAGCGCACCAGCCGCCCTTCCATCACCAGATGAAACCGATGGACCTCCCCAGGCATTATGGTCACAGCTTGATGAAATTCGATTAGAACATGATCTCACAGAGTTTACTGATTTATTTTCACGACAAGTATCTAGTTATCAACCGAGTAAAAAGAAAACTCCGAATAAGTCAAAACCAAAGAAAGCCGAAGCGGTTAAACTCTTAGATAGTAAACGATCGCAAAATGTTGGAATTCTAGCACAGAGTTTACACGTAGAATTTCAAGAAATTGAAAATGCTATTTATAATTTCGATACATCTGTAGTGAGTCTTGAAGCGTTGCAACAAATTTATGAAGCGGTAAGTTTTACGGAATTGTAGATTGTGCATAAATTTGATCATAATTATGTCGCAATAGAGAGCATCTACAGAAGAGTTGGAATTAATTAAAAGTCATTTAGGAACACAGTCTGAAATCGCGCTGGACAAGCCAGAGCAGTTTCTGCATGACCTTAGCGAAATATCCAGTTTCGCCGAAAGGATATCATGTTTCATGTTCAATGCTGAATTTGATGATGCAATTACTACTATTGAACATACACTCTCCAATATAAAAACAACGTGTAATGTGAGTTTCCACCAAGCCAAATCTTGAGAAATTAATGAAATTTCATACTCTGCAGTTTCTTATGAATAGTGCGTCACTTAAGGAAGTGATTGCAATTATTCTCACACTTGGTAATTACATGAATGGAGGCAATATGACCCGGGGACAAGCTGATGGTTTTGGATTAGAAATTCTTTCCAAATTGAGGGACGTGAAGTCGAAGGATTCCCAGACGACTTTACTACATTATATTGTTCGTCTATTTATTAAAAAACTAGATGCACCTTTTACGTTAACGGTTCCTTTACCAATACCAGAACCTGGTGACATAAATCGGGCGGCTACTGTTAATTTTGACGACGTGAACCAAGACCTGAAGAAACTACGTACGAAATTGAAAGGTATAGATTATCCTTATCAAGAGCAATTATTTCTTATTAAATCTTTATTTAAAGCATGTGAAAAGCGCACACAAAAAGTAATCGATTCATCCAACGCGGACAATTTACATCCATTTAAGGAAAAGATGGCTGAGTTTCTGGAAAATGCTAATAAACGCTTAGACTGCGAATGCGACGATTTAACAGAATCAAAAGCTATTTTTATACGCACCATGAGGTTCTATCAGTTTAAACCAAAGTCGGGAACTCTAGAACAATTTCCCCCTAACGACTTTTTTGAATTATGGCGGCAATTTTGCATTGACTTTAAGGATATATGGAAGAAAGAATTCATTCGCATGGAGAAGGAAAAGTATTTAATATTTAGAACTTGCATAACTAAATTGTCAGATAATACGATCTTTATTTGTAGAGCTAAGGAATTAAAACTAAAGAAAAATCAAAGGTTCGCTGAGCAGGTTCCAACAATCAAAAAAAGAGAGAATGGATTAAAAGCAAAAGTCGAACGCGCAAAACGAGGAAAAAATACGGCCAACGAAACATAGGTGTTACAATTTTCGACCATAAAGAAGTTATTGACATAGATAATAATACATAATAAATATAAAATAAATATAAAAATCAAATGCACATGGACTTGTTGGTTTGTCTATTATTTATATACTCCCAAATTTACAAATTAAAGATTTATGTGCAAATGACTTCGTAATATTGTGTTTCAGTCATGTTACGTTGTAAACATACAATTTACATATATATATGTTCCAATTTGCACCAACAAAGCGGACAGTGGTCTAGGGGTAAAACCCTAGGTTACTGTCGTGGTGTTGTGGGTTCAATCCCCAGGATATTGGCGAGATTTTTTATTATAAAATTAGTCATTCAGTCAACCGCTCCAATTCAAATCTTAGGAAATAATTCCAAG